>JAQFXV010001738.1:0-12410 GCA_034694065.1 Camisia spinifer | reverse complement strand
AAATTATCGGAAAATTTAAAGATGAATTAAACAGCATTCCAATGGAAGAATTTTGCGGTTTAAGATCAAAGATGTATATTTTCTCATTTACCAACAAGTTGGGACAAACTATTGAGAAAAAGAAAGCAAACTGAAGTAAGAAATCTGTAGTAGCTCGAGATATAAAAATGCAAAATTATAAAACTTGTAATTTTGAAGATAAAGAAGAATACAGAACAATGAACTCAATTAGATCTTATAATCATGAATCATATACTATTGAACAAGATAAAAAAGCTCTTAGTCCAAATGATGATAAACGTTATATTTGTCCGGATAAAATCCACACGTTACCATGGGGTCATTGTAAAATATCTGAAATGGAAAATTTGAAGCAAATACCTTTGATAGAATGTTATTAAACGCTCGTTATATATTCTTGTAATACCCTTGGAAGGATCTCACAGGGAATGTTCTTTTGAGCTATTACTTTTGCTGATAGTTCTTGTAATGAGGGTGGATCGTTTTGAATAGATGTTATAACATTTCCATCAATAACTTGTAACTGAAATTCCCTACACCAATCTTTTGCAAAGAGAGTTCCGTCAGTACTTAAAACTACAGTAGCTGGATCGAATTGATCTAATACAAATTTCTTATATTTATAGTAATCATCTGATTCATCTAAAAACTTATCAAGTATAAATCCGTAATCATCGAAATAATCATCAAGGGAGTAAGGTTCATACAACTCATGCATCGTCATGATTTATGTAGGTATAATTTTTGTAAGAAAATCAATTACACATAAAATTAAATCTTTAAATTCTCAGCAGGTATCCAACTATTAAACTCAGGTCCGTAAGATACCCATTTGATTAAGTGCTCCTTCTTTCCATTCCTAGTCCTGGTCTTTAGGATCTTTTCAACTTCATAGTCTTCATCCTGTTTATCAAACCTAACCAATTCAGGCTCATAAAAAGTCCCTTCAACTTCTTCACCATTCAAATCTTGAATCTTATACGTTACTGGTTCCGTATGCAACACTTTGCTAATTGTAAATAATTCAGTGGTATAGTTAGGGAGATAGCCCTTCTGAAACGTTCCTTTCCACTTTGAAATCCTTACCTTATCTCCCACCTTGAACTTATTCTGTGTAAACTTGTGTTTCAGCTCCGGATACAAGTTTTCATATACTTTACCTTCATTCTTTATCATGGAAGCCTCAACGGGTGTCATTCTAATTGATCTGTGGTATGAGTTGTAATTATGAACCAGATCGTCAATAACATTAACCCACTTTTTATGATCCATCTCAGTAAAGTACCTCCACGTTTTAGTTTTGAGAGTTCGGTTAAATCGTTCTGCAATTGAAGCTTTCAAGCCTGAATTCGTTGAAAACCAGTTAATATCGTATTTCTTTAGCAAATCTTGAAACTTTTTGTTGATAAACTCTTTACCTTTATCGGTTTGAAGCTTCGCTGTTTTCCGCTCTTTAAACACTATATTAAAAGCTTCAATTACTTCATCAGTAGTTTTGTTCTTAATAGGAATCACCCAAGAATACTTACTGAAACAATCAATGATAGTTAGTAGGTATTTGAACCCATCGTTCTCTTTAGCAAACTCTTGCATCTCAACCAAGTCTGCCTGCCACTGATCATCAATACAATGAACTTAGACCCTTCTAGTTTCAAAGCTCTTTCTGATTGACTTGTATAAAGTGTAGGTGTCAATGGTATCAAGAAATTCTTTGACTTCAGATGTTTTTAATCCAGACTTCCTAACTAAATCATTGATTCCTGAGAACCCTTGCTTTGGGTCAAAATAGATACCTTTTAACCTCTCAATTTTAGTATCATCTAACCCTGAACCAGTTATCACTCTTTTCTCATTAAACTCACTAGGAAGTTGTTTGAATGAATACAAGACTTCATAGGGGCAATTACCTTTGTTCCTCTCTTTGATGTAGTACAAACAAAAGTAACCACATAGCACTGAATCGTTTGCTTATAGTTGAGAGTCGTTTTAAGAGGTTTTTTTACCGCTGGTCCTTAAGAACTTTTTAATAGCCTCGCTAGCAGGTAAACCGAATGAGTCAAAGTATTCTATATACTTGCTTTTTGGATCACTAAAATAACAGACCCAATGTGTACCTTTACCTCCAATTGTATCATAATTTATTACCCCATTACCAGTTGCTTTCTTAGGTAAAGTATCTATAGCAAATGCACCTTTGAAATTTGGTTCATTGTTCATCAGTTTTTGAATGTCTACGTTAGTTTAAGATTTCATTTATTAACCATCCACGGCATGATATACCCTTTACCTCTAAGAGTCTTTCGTTTCGGTTGTCTTACTCTTTTTCCCTTAATCTCATTGAATAAAGCCTTAGCGCAAGTAGCTATTGCAGTTGAAGCAAGAGCTCGAGCTGCAATCGGAGCAATCGTAGCGGCTAACGGCAGTAGGAATGGTAGAAAGCCACAGCTCTGTTGAAGCTGAGTCTTGTTCAACTTTATATCGCATGCCTTGTTCATAGCTCTTGCTGTTTTCAGCTTTTGAATTTGAGTGGCAGTTAACTTGAGCTTGTTGTTACCAGCTTTAGGTTCAATTCTCAAGCTACAGTCAGTCTTATTTCTAAAGCATGTCTTGAGCTTGTCCTTTTGATTGAGGGTGAGATAAACGTTATATTCGAAATAACTCATTTACAAGGCAACGAAAAGCTTTCGGTCAAGTGCTTGTAACATTGCATGCCTCTCAAACTGAACAATGCAATGATAGTTTTCAGTTGGAGTTGTTCTCAGTTTGTATTGAACGTTAATCTCTGTCATTGTTTGAGATTCGTAAATTTGCAAGTTTCTTTTACTAGCATCGATATGAAAGATAGGATACAACCTAGCAAAATCGTTGTAACTAACAACTGTCCCCATATCAACATCATGAGCTTTCAATCCAGCAGCTAAGAAGCTGGTATAGACTCTGGAGTAATCTAATGATGTAGGAGTAAAGTCGCATGTATATCCGTTTTCTGGATATTCCTTCGTATCGTCCAACTTTGTTCTAATTCGTTCGAGGTTCATGTTGTCAAACACTATGTTCGTGTTATTTTTATTATTCCTTCTACTTGCTTTCTGGAACACGATAAGAATGTGAGAAGGACGATGTTGAGTGGTTGTAACTCTCCAGTCAACTTCAACATCAGTTGCTTCTTTTACATCTGACTTGTAGACTTTACATGATTCCCAAAATAATTGTGCAGTTAACTCCGAAGCTAAAGATGTTTTAGTTCGTTCATTTTTGTGATACTAGGGGTAACTTTGGGTAAGTACCAAGACAGGTGATTAATTTCAAACTTGTAGTCATTTGCGGTTTTACGATAAATGATGTTATTATCTAAGTTCTTTTCCAAGTGAATCTCATGCTTCACACCTTTAAAGACCTTATTAATGTCTTTACAGAAACCAAACAGCCTTGATAAAGGTAAGAACATACTAACCTGCTTACTAGATTCGGTCAACTTTCATCTCTCAAGAAAGCCTGCGTTAAAGTTGTGATTGCTTTTAAACTTAAGAACTAGATCTTCAATTTTTACGTTAAGATCTTTAACTAATGTTGCTTTATCAATTGTATCATAAATAATTCCGCCTGTATCTGTTGTATCTGCAGTGTCTTTATACCAAAACATGTTGTTAGCAACACTTCTGGCATAATCGTCAGAAAACTCAACCAAGTTCAAAACAGTAGTACCAATACCAACATTTTCGATGTCTTCAATAAAGTACCTTGCTCGGTCAAAGAGATTGAATCCGTTGTTTGTGATAGTAACTATATCAGCATTAGTTAGATTACTTCCGTCTGACTTTAAAACCCTACCTTTGACATGTAGAAAGCTATTGTGTGGATGAATCGAAGTTTCAACGTTCCTGGTTGCAATTTCATACTTTGTCAAGTCCTTCACTACTATATTCTTTTCTTTGTGCTCAAATTACTCGTACTCAATCGTTGACTCATCAACCAACGCAGGTTCAAAGATATTATAAAACGCTGGATCTGTTTGTGTTGTCATTTATTAAGCTTTAAAAAGGTTACAGGATGTATATGATTTTATGAAAGTAAAGTGTGTACCCTTGTTGTAAGGATCTATTAAAATTTCTCGGGTTAGGAGTCTTGTAAACGATTAAATTTTTATTTGTATCGATTACGATCGGTAGCTTATTACCATATAGGGTTCTTGTTCCTTCCCTTTTAAAATCAGGATATATTCCATCTCGAAAGTAACTTGCTTCATTGAATAGTGGAAAAGTAATTGGTAATGATGGAAAGTGCGCAACAACATTCGCTTCTAATGCATGATCTTGAGCAGTAGTTCTCAAACTTTTTTGGTCGCGACCCACCCTATAAGGCTTTTGCGACCAAAAATTGGTTCCTTCCATAGAACATAATGTTAAATAAAATCTTTTCGCGACCCACCATTTGAGAACCCCTGATCTTGAGTGATAACGAGTTTTCCACTTAGAACAAAAAGCTTAAAAATTGGTAGTTCCATCAACCTCAAATCGGAGAAACTATTCTGAAAAGCTGGTAAAAGAGTAACTGGCTGCGTTTTAATTGCTACAGGCGAATCAAAGTAAGCTTTCGTTGCAGCGTCGTTTTTAGACAGATAGTTTCTATAAAGATAGACCCGATTAACAACATCGTTTGCCTCTTGCGGCCAAGCAACATTTGCAATCCTTTTATCTTTCATATTAAGACTTCCATCACTTTCATACACTTTAGGTATCTTGTCATTTACTATTGTATCAAATGAAGTTAATAGACTTGTTGTGTTTCTAGTCAATCCCTCATCAACATACTGCGTCTTTCACGTCTTCAGGTTCAACTACGTTTGTTAACCTTCTGTTCTCCATGTCGTAGTTGTTATCGATTGTTAGTTTGAAACCTATACCAGGTACTTGTGGAGTTGAACTGTTAACTGTGTTAAAGTAGGACTTATAGCCGGTTTTGGTTAAATAATAAGAGTTAAATAATAAAGTAAACCTGATTTCTTCATGGTTAATTTATTAATCGAGAAAATCTTTTATTTTCGATTTATACAATCAAGGATTTGTCCAAATTCTTTCTATACACCAGCGTTTTGTTTGTGGTCTTTTTATCAATCATGAAGAAGTTAAATGGCTCTTTTGTAGCGTCATTATAGTATTTAAGAAACGTGTCTTTACCAACATCTTCATCAACATCAAAGTTAAAGATAGGCGCTGAGAGAGGTTTCGTTCTCATTTAAACGATACCTAAAAGAAAGATAGATGTAAGAGAACTAAACAAGACTATTAGTGAGATTGTTGCAGCGAGAAGTATTCAGAAGGCTAAAGTGGATAAGAGGAAAATGTTAGAAGAATTGCAGGAAGAAGAGATTGCAAAGTTTCATAAACCAATAGTGGATCAAGTCACTAAGATTGTTCCTGCTATAGAACAAAGCTCTACACAAACAACTAAGGCTATAGAAGCGAGTAATACGAAAATGATTGAGCACCTGAAGGATACTTCAACTCTACCTGAACTACCTTCAAGTTTACCTCAACTAACTTCAGCTAGGTCTTTGTCTATAGATCCAGATAAAGACTTGGACTTGAAACTTCTCAAATACTACAAATACTTTAAACCCAGTGAACTACTAAACGAATCCAACCCCGAAGAACTTATAGAGGCTTATGTTACGGAAATTAATCAAAAGTTAAAGTCCTATGGCGGTACAATTAGAAGTAAGAAAGAAGATAGTGAGGAATACAAACTACTTAAAAGAAAAATTGATGGATTGAGAGCGTATAAGGATAGAATCAAACATATACCAGAAGCCTTAAAATTACAAAAAAGAGAAGGTTTGAAAAGCAATGGGTCAAAGTCGACGGTTCCGAAAGTTCAATATATTTATTATAACAACCTTGATGATTTATACGTAAGGCTAGGGCTGTTGTGTGCAGAAAAAGACATTGGAAATGATAGTGTTGAAGTAAGGAATCAAATTAGTAGTATTTTAGATCTGCTCCTAAAACAACGTGCTATTACTCCTCATCAGCATAAATTTCTTTATAATAAATGGTGTTGTTAACGTTAACATCTGAGAAAAAGGACTCTGAAAACTTTGAAGTTTACTTCAATGTTCCTATCACTTTAGATGATTCTAATCATGAAGTTGCCTTAATCGGTTGTAACGTCTGGCTCTCTTGGTACAACATATCACATGAGAATAGCAACAGCTTTTTAAAGTACTATAATGGACGAGATTGGGAGAGACAAATTTTACCAGATGGTTACTATCATATTGAGCTGCTCAATTATTACTTAAAATTAAATGGTAATCCTATTGTCTTTGAAATAAACGAGATTACTTCTAGATGTGTTGTAAGACTGAAGCCTGTACATAAAGTTGATTTCACCGATGGTAAACTACGTGAGATACTTGGCTTCGAAGCAATAGTAATAGATCAAGATAAAACGGAAGGAAAGTATCCTATTAATATTTCAAAAGGAATTTATGGAGTTCTGATCCATTGTTCATTAGTTGAAAATTCTTATTTGAACAAAGTGAAGAGTGATGTGATTTATTCATTTGTTCCTGAAACTCCACCAGGCAGTTTAATTCTCTAAACCCAAATCCTCCGATTTATCTACCCGTTAGAGAGAAAAAACTTATTCATTCAATTAGAATGCAGATAACAGATCAAAACAATAGACCACTTGAATTGAATGATGAACCAGTTACTTTTATGATACATCTTCGTCGTACTTAAATGGTACTCTTAAATAAAACAAGACTGTTATATTACAGACAAAAAATCCCTGGTGCTGGTGTAGTTCATAGAGAGATTTCAGGGAGTGGAGTTTTTAAAGATTCCCTCAAAACTCTAGGAAAATATGCTTTGTTTGGCCTAAAGAACTTGTGGAAAAATGCCTTAAAACCAAAGGCTATTATGTTTGCTAAACAGGAGATGGAGTTAGGAAAAGACTTATTAAAAGAGAATAAAGGTAACATTCAGAAGATTGTGAGTAAACAAAGTCAAAACATTTCAAACAAACTATGGAGTAAGGATAAGGTTACTAAGCAAGATATAATTGCTGAGGGAAAAGAGGCACTTGGTAATACAAAGGCTGATTTGATTGGTTTAGCAAAAGAGAATAGAGATAGGGTTTCAGAAAGAAGTAAAGAGATCTTAGATCTTAGTTGCTATATGGTGAAGGGTTGAAGATACCTAGATGATATTAAGTTGCTATTAGGTTGATACAAAGTTTTAATGTACTATAAATGAACTCATTCAATCAAACAAACCTTAACGAAAGAGACCTTAACTATAATAATCAAATAAGCTTAAACAAAAGCGAAAAGTTTCAAGACTCTGTTAAGAATATGCGGTTGATGATATGGAGTAAGTTCTTATCAGGTGTTGCAAATAACCCACAGATGACTAAGAAAGAGGTTTGTCATCACTTGGGACAAAAAGTTGGTACAATTAATTCTATCCAACAACATTATAAACTTCAGAGCCCTTTTTATTTTAAGAAACCAAAAGTACATAGAAAGAAAACCTCTGAAAATGTTGAAGTTGTGAAGCCAAAGAAAGCAAGAACAAAAAAAATTGGTGGAGGAAACTACGATTATGATGAAACCTTTAACAAAACAGTTGAGTCTTTGAAGAAGTAAGAGTGAGGGTTGTTTGTGTACTTATAAATGTCGCTGATTGAAATAGCAGATAAGAATCAATTGAAACAAATACAAAACAAAATTAAAAAGATTGTGTTGAGTTTAGTCAACCTAATGTTGGGTCTAAAGTGAAAGCTGCTGATCAGTTGTACACAGAGAACAGGTTCTTAAAAGAACTTGGTGTGGCAGCTGTTGAAACTATTGAGAGAATGGATGAGGAAATTGAATTGGAAGAGAACAAAATTCATGTTTTAGAGAAGGAGCTAAAGGATGTCAACCAATACGATGAACAAAAAATTCAGAATTTGTTGAATAAGAACCCTGTAATTAGAAATAACAATAAGGAACGAGCTAAGCGACGTTTATTGGACACGCTTTCTTTAACTTATAAATAATGATAACAGAAAATCTATTACTTAACGCCGAAACACGAGTTAGATCGCTTTGCTTTGAAAATAAAAGGTTGATATTTTGGGTTTATATGTTGCTCAGGCTTTCAACTTTACTTATTTTTGCATTTATATATCTTTTTATTAAAATTTGATCCTAAGGTCTTAGTGACAGTAAATAAGTCTTCTCCAGAGTTTCCTTTTGATAATCATAACTTTATCTCAACTGTCTTATAGGCTAACTCGTGATTATTGCATCAAAAGTGTGCAACTGACGAAGTATTATATTAAAAAAAAGTGTGAATTCTCAGTTTTAATAAAACAAAAAAATTGAAAACAAGGTTTTCTATTCATAACTCAGTGTTGCTTCAACTTGCTGCAACTTGCTTGCATGTGTACGATGAAATCAGAAACACGACACATTACTACGCATGATTGGTATTAGTGTTGGCAGCATTTTTATTGGTGTAGCTCTGGTTTGTTGAAGCTATCTCAGACTATTCTTTTCTCATAACGTACTTTTATCCTTTTAGGATTCGTGTCTTGTTCTCTTCTCCAAGAAAATTAAGGTATGTATAAAGGTAAAGGATAGCGCAAGTAAAAAACTGTTTCCATATTTAAATTTTGTTCAAAGTTAAACTCTTATTGTAGGACTAATTACTACTTACAAGTAGTGTACGAGACTTTCGATCGCTCCATTTTCCTTTATTAACACCATTTATATTCCACTCACATTCTACTTTTTAACACGTTGCCACCATTTATATAATCAACGTGACTCCTTCCAACTGTTCTGCTTCATTCATTCTCCTTCAAAACGGTATTTTCTCCTTTAGAAAACCGAATGGCTGTGGTTAGGAGCTTTAGGAAACAAATCAACATTCTTCTTCTTGGTGAAACCGGCGTTGGTAAATCAACCTTTATTAATGCATTTGCGAATTATTTATCATTCTCATCACTACAAGAGGCAGAGGATTCGAAACTTATTTGTTACATCCCTGCAAAATTTACTATAACCGACGATGATGATGAAGAGCGTTTGGTGAAGCTAGGTGAAGATGATAATGAGTGTCCAACAGATGGGCAATCAGGAACACAAAGCTGTCGCTGCTACCTGTTTCCCTTTGATCAGTTTGATTTCCAATTGATTGATACACCAGGAATTGGTGATACTCGTGGCATAGAATTTGACCAAATCAATATGGAGAATGTTCTATCCTTCATTGGGCAATATGAAGAAATCCAAGCGATTTGTATCTTGTTGAAGCCAAACAACGCCAAGCTAACTGCAACATTCGAATTTTGTATTAAACAGCTCCTTTGCCATTTACAGAAAAGTGCTAGCAGGAATATTCTTTTTGTCTTCACCAACTCTAGAGGAACTTTCTATAAACCTGGAGATACTGGCCCTGCGTTGAGAAAAATTATTGAGCAAGTAAAGTCGCAGCCACCATTTGTAGAAATAAAATACGATAAGGAAAACAGATTTTGTCTCGATAATGAAGCCTTTCGTTTTTTGGTTGCAAGAAAAAATAACATCCCCTTTTCTGAAGATGATAAGAATGATTTCGCCACCAGTTGGGAAAGATCAACTAAAGAGTCACTGCGAATGATGGAATACATAATCGGTCTACAGCCACACAAAGTGCGGGACACTGTATCTGTTAATGAAGCACGTCGCATTATTTTAATCCTCTCCAAACCGCTAGCCGACATCGCTGAAAATATTGCACGCAACCAAGTGGTTCTGAAGGAACATGAAGATAGAGTTAAGCAAAACTCTGGCGATATTGATGAGCTGAAGAAACTAAGGTTTATCCCTATAATAGATTTAGAACTAAAATACTTTGATCAACCACGAACAGTATGCACAGGCGAAAAATGTCGTGAAGTATACAAAGTAGGAGATATAACTAAATTCCACTATCCAAAGAAGTGTCATGACCCATGTTACCTGAAAGCAGTTCCCAAAGAAATCGTTGGTGATGCTGCACTGGCTCAATGCTCGGCCATGTACAATCCAACTACGGACATACTTCAAAAAGTTGTAACAGGATTTATATCCACATTTTCAAGCGCTGTAGCTCAAATGTCGTTAGGGAACACTGGTAATGACCAATCCCACCAGCAAGGTCATTGTACGATTTGTGGTTGTTCGTATTTAAAGCATATGCACATTTATTATGACACGAAAGAAGTGCAGAAGCAGCAGTTGAACAAAAACGTAGAGACTGAAATAATAACTAAGTCAGATGCAAAAAAGGAGGCAGAAAATATGGTTAAAAATCTTCAAACGAAAATAAAGGAAATGTCAGAAAAGACAAAAATTATTACAGAAACTACCGCTATGTTTGCACATTTTCTTCGTAACAATGCCATAGCTCCTTATAACGATGCTTTTGAGAAGTACGTGAAACAACTCATTGAGAACCAAGATAAGTTAAATAAAGATGGGTCCAAAAACCAAGAACTATTACAACGTTTGCGTCAAAATTTGAACGAATATCGGAAACAAAAAGATATATTAGAAAGAGCAATGAAAACAATGAAAGATGGTTCCAGAGAATCTGGTGTAACAGCAGATATGATATTCGAGCAGATACGTAAATTGGAAGGAATCGACCTACCGGGCACCAATATCTCAGAGATTCTGAAGAAACACAGGCAACTAATGGAGATGCCGCAAGTACAACACACACAAATCGTTCACGCTATTCCAGTTAAGCCCCAAATCATGGACAGAGCTGTCAATTGGGCAAAAGAAAAATTTCGGAACTTATACAACTGAAGTGTTATTCCGAATCGACCGCTAGAAGAATTCAGATTTTACTTTTTATCGCAATAACAATATCTTGTATATTTTCAAAGAACTAATTATATTCTGTAATCTGAATTTACCAGGTCTATTTTTAATCATATATTGAAAATATATGTATGAAAGAAAATTTAATGAAGCTGATGGTCCGGTTTACATTCTAAACATTCAATTACTTTTCTCCTATCTCCAAAACATTCCCTTCTTCGTAACGCCCATTGTGTCGTGAAACTGTAAATACCCGATTCTTGACAAAGTTCCAAGTTTGGGTCTTTTACAGGATAAGCGCAGAGCACTAGAACCGTTTTTGAAGCATTTGCTGCAGTCTGAAAATGCAAAACTTGTGTACGTCTGATTGAGTATTGTTAGCATAGGGTTTTTGTCGATTTTGCAGGTAGAGTATGTATGGTGAGAGTACTAGAAGGATAAAACGAATCATTTTGCTAGTTTGTGAGTCTGATTTTTTCATTATGTGAGTTTTGTGGTGAGAATGTCATTTTTTTCGCATTGGTGATGCGATTTTAGGGTAGTGGGCCGTGTGGTGTAGAAGCGTCATTATATAGACTTAGTTTCATAGTTTATGACTCGAAATGTGAAAAAAGCCACTCGTAGTTTTGGCGCAGGCTACTTTTGCATAATAAACTAAATTGTGAATCCAGTCAATGGAAACTTCAGATCCAAACGACTTATCGCTCAACTTTAACAACAGAGTGTTCATTTTAATTCCAAGCTGATTATTAAAACTTAAAAATTGAATTAAAGTTCTTTCATATTTTATATATTTTCACAGATTTTTAGAAATTATATACCGCTCATCAATTGGTTTCACATGGAGAATCTTTCTGAGTTCTCCAAATGAAAATGTTTTCTCTAAAATTATAATCAAATCCAATAACGTTGGACTCATTTCCAGTTGAGTTATCAAATAAATTGATGGTAATTTTGAATTTATCGAGTTCATAATAACCAAAGCATTGAATTCTAAATATCAAAAATATCTCACCGGTTAGAGATACTATTCTCCACTTTTGTATGCAAACGAATCATACAATAAGGACTCATTTAAAAAATTTTATTAATACATATAAATACATATTTCAGAGGTTAGCACATAAAAAATATTTAATTAAATCGCTTGGTCCCCTCTTTGATTATTTATAGAATTTTGAAAAATTAGTGCTTAGTGACCCATTCGCCTTTTTGTGAAATTAAAAAATCTAGACAAATAATTTAGAGAATTGACCATTTTTTGCCACTTTAAGTTCAATTTTCCTTTTATCTAACTATTTTCAATAGATTGTGGGTGAATTTATGAAAATTGTCGAAAAAAATTAGGAAAAAAAAATTTTGATCATTCAAATTTTAAGAAAAGAATAAAAAAATATAAGTTAATATTTGACCTGTTTTTAGCACATATTATATAACATATTAGAGGGTTAGTACATAAAATATTTTCAACTCTCGAATTCGGTTCGATTTCTAAACCAAAAAATGCAATTATCAACTGAATACTGTAATTAAACTTTGAGTT
>JAQFXV010001737.1:0-12413 GCA_034694065.1 Camisia spinifer | reverse complement strand
AGTATTCAACTTGATTTTATAATCTGTATTTCTGTGTCGATCAAATCTATTGTTGGTGAGAGATGTAAAAGAGCTTACTTTTATGGAAGGATTGCTTATCATAAAATGTGTTTTTATTTCTTACCTCTTCTCACTTAAAAATGATGTGTCAGTTATTGATTGTATCAAAAGGTCAAAACACTTCTTGCATAAAAAGAGAAATATAAAGGCTTCATAAAAGCTTTAAAAAAATTTTTAGGCTTAAAAAGAAATCAATATATATAACTTAGGTAATTATTGCACATAATGTATGAATAATGATAAATTATAATTATATATTTATTTTCAAAAAGTTCACTCACATCCTGTTGTATATAAATTTAGACGTTAAAACTAATTCTCATTTAAATATAATTTCAGTTTGAAAGAAAAATGAATTTTCGTTGAAGTGTTTCTTCAAAGTTTTGATATATTTATAAAACTGTCATCAAATTCATTAATTTTTATTGAAACTAATTTACGCTGTATGACTTTTTCATGGGATAGTTCAGTCTATACTCACACCTCGAAAATTATGGATTACTTTCGAAATTTTCATTAAATAAAGTTTTTATGTTTAAAAGTTTTTATTTCGACTTTAATTAAAACGAAGATTTAAGCCTTTTAAAGTTTTGATTGTGTGAACAGTTTGATTCAATTGACATCAGAGTTTGTCTGTAAATGTTAAACTATCACTCGACTTCAGAAAAGCACTGTTAAGCCCAGTGGCGTACCCAAGATTTTCCAGTTCGGGGGGCTAACAATTTGAAATTTCAAAAAATCGAGAGAGGAGCGAATCTCATCGTATTTGAATAAAACATTTTGTATTTTAGGATTCAAATTATTTCTAAGTTCATTTTAAGGTGAAATTTTCTTAAATATTTTATTATTTTTACGCCTCGAAAACGATGAAACTTCATCAAAATTTGAGAAATGAAATTATTGAATACAAAAATTTATTTTTCTACCTGAATCGAAGGTATGTGTATGGAATTTAGCAAATAGTAGATATTACTTACAGTACTATTCAATTATTGAATCAATATATAAATCGACAAATGTACATCTATTCAATATATTATATTTTTCAAAAGTCTGCTTGTTTGTTTGTCTGTTCGACCGGCTAGACTCGGCTCCTTGCCTGTCTTCAAATTTGAAATTGTATATATACTATATAGCTATATATTATTGATCTTCATACTTAGGGCTAAACAAATTCCATGGATACACCCACAAAGCACAATTCCTAAGCTCCGCCCTCAAATGAAATTTCAGTCACGCCCACTAAAATTTTCGCTTAAATTATATTCTTGATTATAACAAATAATATTCAAAAATATTTTATATAATCCAGGCAAGTTGGGAGCCTCCACATGCTTTTAATCCCATTTTCACCGAAATTTCAATATTTGAAGTCGAATAATTCGAAAAGTATTGGCGCCAAAATTTTTTAGAATGCATGTTCTTTCTTTTCAAGTGATTCTTAACAAGAATCTATCAAAAAAAATTGCGAGGGCAATATCTCCAGGCTGACCAGAGACTGAATGACGTCATAAATGAGACATCGATTCAATTTAGAAGACAAATAGGGCCACTTTCATAGTTTCTTTGATAGTGTATTTCATAGTGTCTTTGATTGCCTTTAATTCGAATGGTTGGTAATCAAGTGAATGTACGGTTCGACACACAATCAACCGGTACACTGATCTTACTTCAAATTAAGACAATTACAAGACTCAAAATAATTTATATAACTATAGAATGCATTTTTATTCGCTTTTCTTCTATTAGAAGTTGAGTTCAATTTTTATTATAGAGGTTATAGTGTCTGAACTTTATATTAAAAAATAAGAAATACAATATTTCTGACACAATCTCTAATTACTCACAAATCATTGAATGTGTAGTAGTGATGGAAATTTTTGATTTTTCTAGTCTCGGTTTCGTCTCATCTCGCGTTTTTTCAAATATTTGAATCTTGTCTCGTCTCGTATCGCCGATTGGATTATCTTTTATCTTAATTTTCAATTTGTTTACCTTATCGAGAAATCTTTATACATTATTTAACGCTCATTTAAATGAATTTCAGTTAAAACGATACAACTCCAAATAAAAAATATGCATTTCAAATAGAAATTCATTTACTAATTAAAAGAAATATATCAATCAAAAGTTATTGTTAACTAATCTCGTCTCGTCTCGCTTCAAATTATTTGAGCAAAAAAATCTCGTCCCGTCTCGCGAGAAGAGACGAGATTCCCATCACTAATGTGAAGATCTAACAATCAATTAAAAAACGGTTTAACTCTACATTTAAACGTCTTTTCGCTGTCTTTATGCTTTGGCCCGACTGTTCGGCTCTAAAATTCTATTAAAAAAGTTAAATAAATTTAATGAAAAATAAATAATTATCCAATTATTTGATAAGATTAAAGACTTACGAAAATTGGAATACAGGCGAAGATTGATTAGCAGCTGTATTGATTGGTGCGAAGTCGAATGATAACTGACGTGAAAAATTGTATTGAGGCGGTTGTAAAGGCTGTGATTGTTGTTGCGGTTGAGCCTGAAGTGATGGCATTTGTGGCACAGAAAATGTCGGCATTTGAGGCGCACCGAATGCAAAACTAAATGGCGTATTAGTATTAGTCGTAAGAGACGACGGATTAAAAGAGAGACTTTGAAAATAATGGGTTGAGATTTTCCTTAATTGAGTCGTTATTATCTTTAACATTAGCATTAGTTATATTTTCTTCTTCATGGATGGGTTTACTTTTATCTTCTTTAATTCCAAATTTGAATGTTTTTCCACAATTAAGCTTATCTAAATCTGCTTTTGTGGCAATCGGTCTCTCCATTTTGTCACAAGAAATGCAATTCTTTTTAGAAATATTCATCAAAAGATTTTGTTTAGACCTTATATTAGTGACCATGTTAAGGTCAGCCTTATATTTCTCCATTTCTTCGGTTTGTTTTGACATTAAAGCAGTGATATTTTCGAGATCTTTTTTGCATTTTGTAATTTCTGCGGTTTGCTCTGAAAAGATATCGTTTAAGTCTTTTAGTGATTTTTCTTTCTCAGAATGTCTTTTATTTGCTTCGATTAACATCTCTTGATATTTGAGGTCAATAGATTTCAAATACTGAACACAATTGTGTTTCAATAACTCATTTCCCGTTAACATAG
Source organism: Camisia spinifer (assembly GCA_034694065.1). Taxonomy (NCBI): domain Eukaryota; kingdom Metazoa; phylum Arthropoda; class Arachnida; order Sarcoptiformes; family Camisiidae; genus Camisia; species Camisia spinifer. Next base: position 9,208 of record JAQFXV010001737.1, on the reverse strand, counting down.
CTTCACATCCATTTTCACATTCACTTTTGACAATTGGATTAAATTTACATTCATTTTGATGACAACTTAATTGTTCAATTTTGCATTCAGTTTTACATCCATTTGTAGCGAACTCGCATTTAATTATCAGTTTTGAATAAAAGTTTCGAAAGATTCGTGAGGGTTCACACAATTGGGAAGAATTTAAATTATTTCTATCAACAGGACATATTTTTTGATTCTGAAGCCATTTATTAATACATATTTTGCAGAATATGTGTTCACATTGAGAAGTAACAGGATCTTCAACAATATCATGACATATCGGACACCGAAAATCTTCATCAACATTACCAGTAAATCGATGTACATCAAAACCCATGATATTATTATATCAAAAAATTATCTTATAATTTAGTTTGAATTAATTTAAAATTTACAATAAGCACTTTTTTATTTTGGAATCAAAAAGATTTCATTATTAAGTTTAAAAACAATGGAAGAGTAACATTATGACTGCATTTTGAAATTTATAGGAGTAAAATCAAAAAGATAAATAATTTCACGTTAACACTGAAATTATCTTATCTATAAAGTAAAGAGATGTTCGCCAATAAGGATTGGATTGGCTCGGATTGAAAATAGAGATTGAATCCAATCCTCTCTCTGTCCGCCACAATGAGGATTCATTTGGATTGAAATTGGAAAAAAATTAACCTGTTACCTCTTGTGACATTCTAATAAACAATTTGTTCGCTAATTTTTAGCTTAATAACTTGATTCGCTTAAACGCAAAGAGCGCTCGTTTGATGCCAATCCAAATTTACGTTGCAAATGAGGATTCAATCCGTGTCTTCAATCCGCTTGATTTTAAGCTCTATTTCAATCTTGAATCGCGTTCGAAAGAGGCTTCAAATCAGGATTGGATTGAGAATGAAGATTAATTCTCCGAATGGGCGAACGGGGTCTAAATGATTGAATAATGAATGAGGATTTGATAATAATTCGATGTCAAATTCCAAGTTAGTATATAGTTATGATAAATTTACTACAGAAGTATATTCAATTTTTTAATGCTATTGCTTCAATTCCAAATATCTCGTGTTGACGCAAGAATACTTATAAATTATTATTAATTAGCCTGGGAGTCCGTGCTGGAGCACGGTCAAAAAATTTTCGACGTAATTCATGAATTGACACCCGTTGTGAAACCCACGGGTCATACTGGTTCTAATGATACTTGTCTCATGTCTCTATCATGTCCAGGAGCCGAGTCTATAGCCGGTCAAACAGACAAACAAACAAACAAACATACAGACTTTTGAATAATATAATATAAATTTTGACCATAAATAATTTTTTGAGCAATAAATTATTCGTTATAATTGGCAAAAATTATAACTATTCAACAAATTTTCAGAAAAATTTCAATATTGATCAATAGAGTTAAATGATCATTCAAAAGATAATTTCCATTTCCATAATGACATTGAGAAATTACTCCTTTTATAAATATATCCACAATATAATCCTATTGAATGAGGCTCCAAGTCCTTCAAATTAAAGTGACCACCCATTTTTTGAAAACATATCTCAATTACTTTTCTTAGTTTTAGAACATTGAATATTGGAATTTATTTGAAACCTAAAGTTGTTTAGTATTTAATTAATAATAAAAGAAACATTTTAAAAATGAACTATGAAATTGCGAAACACTAGATATCTGGATATCTGAGGATGAAATCTTTTCATAGAAAATTTTAGTGACCACAAGTTTTTTAATCAAGACTTATAGACTTCAAATAAAATTCACATAGATTTTTCCCTATGTTAATAAAAAGAGAATAATCATTTTTAAATTTCAGACAGTAAATATAATTTTCACAACTGAGTTCTATAAATAATTACAATAGAAAAGAATTTCATTTATATAGCTGTACATCAAATCATCATTTACAGTTTCGGGTGCCAGGTCAGTACGACCCATTAAACGGAGAAAAATATCAAAGGGTCCCCCCTTATAAAAAAAATACAGAAATAAATACAATTTCTCAATGACAAAGAATATTTATTCGTTAATGCTTAAAGTTATTAATACAAATTAATATTGATGGTTATTGTTTAACAAATCTATATTTTGTATTTGATTCAGCAGCTTCCAATACATTTCCATTTTTAGTAACTAGTGTTGTTTCACTTTCAAGTCTTTCATTTTACTTTTCTTGACATGACATGAGTGACATGAACTTTGACATGAGTTTATTCAATTTATTTAGAGATGTCATTGTAATGAAAAATTAATTATTAAGGTTAAATATAATCAATTTTCTTTTCATAAAATGTGTTAAACTTTTCAAGTCATGAAGTTATAGGATAACATCACTTAAAAACAATCTGGAACTGTTGGACACATTGATTGGAAATAATAGATATGTAGCTTCAAATCATTTGACAATAGCTGAAAATATTTTTAAAATTTACCGGTCTCAATGGTTAAAGCATTCAAAAAAAATTTGGAAATTTTATTTTTGACGTAATTTTTGGAAGAAAGTAATATTCTCAGGACTATATTTTTCATATCAAAGACATTCAATTTTAAAATTTTTTGATAATATTTTTTTGGAAAAATCTTAAGTGGTTCCCTCAAAATAAATTTTTAAATTCATAATTTTCACCTGGCTCAACAGCTAGACAAAAGGCAATTTCGTGAATGAAACTCGGGTTCATTTGAAGTTTAATTTCAGTCAAAATATATATATAATCAATTGGAAATTAGGAACTCTCACACTACAGTTTGGACGCCTCCTTTATTAGTTTTTTAGGGATGAATATAATTTTTCTGGATTCTATTCAAATGTATCTTTGAAATGATATATCAAACATTGTTTGGAACTTTGCGCCAGAATAGTTTGTATTTGTATCCATTATGAAAAACTTTCAAGACTTGGTGAAAAGTCCTATTTATTATTTTAAAAATTATGAATTTAATCAAAATATCAAATCCAATAGCAAGTTAGTTTTATAAAGGAAAACAAGGGATTGAAATTTTGAAGGTTTTTGGGATTCAAAGAACTAATGCTTTAATTAATAAAAGTTTTGAAGAAAACTGTATTTAACGCCGATTTTTAGAGGTTTATTAATGTTTTCGATGCAATAATAAAAACTACCTTTAGTTCATTAATTTTCATTTAAACCAATATATTCTGTTAAGCAGCTGAATTTTAGCTCAACTAGTTCTAACAGTCAACACTCGGTTCATTAGCAGAAAATTCAGCTTCTAGAATGATAGTATCATTTTTTATATAACCTTTTTCTGGATCCAAAATATTATTCCAATCCATGAAACATGACCAACCCCAATTAACAGATTTGTTGTTGTAATTGTGTTCTGTGACCCAGAATTTTCTTGAATAATTGTCGATGCCTTCTTTTTGAGAAATTATTCTTAATGCTGCAGTTGCAAAACATGACCATGCTTTTAAATTAGTTTCAGTGCATTTAAGATAAAGTCCCAAAAACTGTTTGCCTTGCTCATCGTATTTTGGTCCAGTATGTATTGTCCATGGTAACTTTCTCACAAATGTCGGTGGACTTGTAATCGATTGGTTTAGTTTACTAAAGTTTTCAACCTTCAACTGAAAAATTGCTTTTGACCTATCTGAAAATTGAATGCATTTCAAGGATTTTAGGATAAAAAATAAGTCAAGAACTGATTCTGTTTTAATTAGTGATTCTGAATTAGTTTTAGTTTAAAACAAATCTTTCAACTTTACCCAGAACTTAGGTAACTTTGAGTTTATGTTTTTAAGTTTACATCAATTTGATCGAATTTGAATTAAAGATTTCGAGCGTTATACAGTATCTTCAATTTGAGTTTAAATTAAAATTTTTAAAAACCAAATAAATTGAGTTTTCAAAACTTCAGGAATTTAATTAAAAGGATTGATAAAGATTCATTATGAAAGATCAATTGATTGAATCTAAACTAGTGAACTTTGATATTCATTACTTGAAAATATTTTTGGCTTCAATTTAAGCACAAGGGGAAAAATATTTAGTCAAATATGTTTGGTAACTAAACATAAACTATTGTTTGATTTATTAAAACTATCAAGGAATGAGAATTATCAATGAACGAGTTCAAGACAGTTGAGTGCATGGAACCTAAGGTGATGAGGCACTTATATTCGAGTTCAGATCCGATAGTGTCTTACAGAGCCCGACTTCCGTAGATTAATAAAATGTGAAAAACATTAAAAATCAAATAATTCTTTCTTCAAAATTCTAATAATTTATATACCGGTATATAATTATTGATAGCAAACTTAGTCCATATTATTGAGATGAATGAGAACTAGTTTTTATTTCTTTTGTAAAGTCATACCTGGTCCTTCATTCTTTGCCTCATCTTGAATTGCTTCGACCATTTTCGATAATAATTCTAATTGACTTTCGTTCTTTTTGGTCAATACATTAATCAGATCACATTTTGTTGAGAGCGATGTTTCTAAGTCTCTTATCAAAACTGTTTGTTTTGACTCAATCGCAGTTACCTGTTCAATGTCTGCATTACATTTCTCAATTTCTGCATTTAGTTTTGACACTTCTACGGTGACCTTTTCAAGATTATTCTTAGATTCCTCCATTTCAGCGTATTGTTTTGAGAGCTTATTCTGTAGGTCTACTAATGATTTTTCTTGTTCAGAATATTGTTTATTGGATTCAATTAATAGCTCTTGATATGCAAGGTTAATATCTTCCAAATACTGAACACAATTATGTTCCATTAACTCATTTACCGTTAACATAGCTTCACATCCATTTTCACATTCACTTTCAACGATAGGATTGAATTTACATTCATTTTGATGACAACTCAACTCTTCAATTTTGCATTCAGTTTTACATCCATTTGTAGCGAACTCGCACTTAATTATCAGTTTTGAATAAAAGTTTCGAAAGATTCGTGAGGGTTCACACAATTGGGAAGAATTTAAATTATTTCTATCAACAGGACATATTTTTTTATTCTGAAGCCATTTATCAATACATATTTTGCAGAATATATGTTCGCATTGAGTACTAATAGGATCTTCAACAATATCATGACAAACTGGACAACGAAAATCTTCTAAAACTTCACCAATAAATCGATGTATGTCTAACCCCATGATATTATTATATCAAAAAATTATCTTATAATTTAGTTTGAATTAATTTAAGATTTACAATAAGCACATTTTCTATTATTTTGGAATCAAAAAGATTTCATTATTAAGTTTAAAAACAATGGTAGAATAACATTATGACTGCATTTTTAAATTTATGGGAGTAAAATCAAAAGATAAATAATTTCACGTTAACACTGAAATTATCTTATCTATAAAGTAAAGGGATGTTCGCCAATAAGGATTGGATTGGCTCGGATTGAAAATAGAGATTGAATCCAATCCTCTCTCTGTCCGCCACAATGAGGATTCATTTGGATTGAAATTGGAAAAAAATTAACCTGTTACCTCTTGTGACATTCTAATAAACAATTTGTTCGCTAATTTTTAGCTTAATAACTTGATTCGCTTAAACGCAAAGAGCGCTCGTTTGATGCCAATCCAAATTTACGTTGCAAATGAGGATTCAATCCGTGTCTTCAATCCGCTTGATTTTAAGCTCTATTTCAATCTTGAGTCGCGTTCGAAAGAGGCTTCAAATCAGGATTGGATTGAGAATGAAGATTAATTCTCATCGGCGAACGGGGTCTAAATGATTGGATAATGAATGAGGATTTGATAATAATTCGATGTCAAATTCCAAGTTACTATATAGTTATGATAAATTTACTACAGAAGTATGTTCAATTTTTTTTAATGCTATTGCTTCAATTCCAAATATCTCATGTTGACACAAGAATACTTATAAATTATTATTAACTAGCCTGGGAGTCCGTGTAGGAGCACGGTAAAAATTTTTTCGACCTAATTCATGAATTGACACCCGTTGTGAAATCAACGGGTCATACTGGTTCTAATGATACTGGTCTCATGTCTCTATCATGTCCAGGAACCGAGTCTATAGCCGGTCAAACAGACAAACAAAAAAACATACGGACTTTTGAATAATATAATATAGATTGTAGCGAACTCGCATTTAATTATCAGTTTTGAATAAAAGTTTCGAAAGATTCGTGAGGGTTCACATAATTGTGACAAACTTAATTGATTTCTATAACAGGACATACTTTCTGATCCTTAAGCCATTCATTGATACATATTTTGCAGAATATGTGCTCGCATTGAGAACTTATAGGAACTTCAACGATATCATGAAATATCGGACACCGAAAATCTACATCAACATTACCAATAAATCGATGTTCGTCGTAACCCATAGTATAATTGATATACTTTAAAAGTTAGTTTGAGCACAGTTAATTTAATATTTGCATTTATACATTACTATTGTTGTAAAATCAAAAAGATTTTCAATCCTACGTTTAGACTGTTTGTATCATATCTATAAAAAGAATGATTGCAAAATGTTAAGCCTTAGATAATAAGATGAAAGTTATTATATCACGAGATAATAACTTTTTAATTGATTATGTATTTAAAATATTTATGTTCTAATAGAAATTAATTTTTCAGTAGCTCATATCAATACATTCGAAATGACTTCCATTTATAAGAATATTTTCAAAATTCTGTTTCTGCCTGGCTATAGAATGCGCCCGAATATAATAAAAATATGCTACTGATATTATTAGAGCCAGTATAAACTAATGACCTTCAATTCTAAAAAAAAATTTCCGAAAAGGGAAACCCCGCCAAATCACCGAACAAAAATGTGCTTTCTAGTGAGAAAACTGAGTTAAAATGTTTTTGAATGCTATTGTTGAATGAATACTGATTGACGACTCCCGACGTCAGTATAAACAAGTCCCGTACACTAGAATTTCATAATCATCGCTGTACAAAATATTTAATTAATCATTTCAATACTTATGATTCTGATTTAAATTCCTTAATTCAAATTTTTCCATAACATTTCATTTATTTACATTTGAGAACATCGATTAAATTTCTTTCGCGTATTTGGTCTAAAGTCGAATTGTTCTCGACTCAAACTTGAACTTGAACTCGAAGTCGAACTCGAACTCGAACTCGAACTCGAACTCAGCTCTAGACTTTCAGCAGAATTACAGGCATTTGGCTTATCAGCAGAATTACAGGCATTTGGCTTATCAACAGAGATTTCAACTTCCAGAATGATAGTATCATTTTTTATGTAACCATTTTCTGGATCCAAAACATTCCAATCCATAAAACTATGGAAACCTTCATTTGATATGTTGCTGAAATTTATTTGTTCTGCCCATTTTTGTGAATAATTTTCGATGCCTTCTTTCTGAGAAATTATTCGATATTCTGCAGATACATTACACGACCAAGTTTTCAAATACAATTCATTGCATTTGAGAAAAAATCCCCACGTTTTTTTGAGCTGATTGCCTTTCACATCGTGTTCTGGTCCAGCTCTTATTATCCATGGTAAGTTTCTCACAAATGTGGGCGGACTCGAAATCATTTTGGAAAGTTTACTGAAGTTTTCAATCTGGAACTGAAGAGTTGCTTTGGATCGATCTGAAAAATAAATAAATGTGATTAAAGGAATTTTGAATCGGACGTTCGTTAGAGATAGATAGGGGAGTATTGATTCTTTCCGAGTATTACTATTTTTGAATACATTCGTATTTCAAAAAATTACTTTTAAAAAGAGAGTTAAGTGAAAGTAAAGTATTTATTTTTGATTTTTCGAAATTTTAAAAAGTAAAAGTATTTCGAAAGTATTTTGTTCGAGTGAAGTATTTAGTTTTACTTTTACTATTTTCGAATTTTCTTCAAATATACTTGATTTCAGTGGAAAGAATGAATTTTTTTTAAAAATCTTATAATAAAAACAAACCTGGTCCTTCTACTTTGGCCTCAACTTGGATTTCTCTCATGATATTCGATAATAATTCAGATTGACTTTTGTTCTTCATCATCAATTCATTGAGTTGATCGCATTTTATTGAAAGCTGTGTTTGTAAATCTTTTATCAACCGTGTTCGTTTAGAATCTAAAATTGCGACTTCATTAAATTTTGCCTTACATTTTTCCAATTTTGCACTTTTTTTGGATGCTTCAGCAGTGATATTTTCTAAATCTTCCTTACATTCTGCTATTTCTGCGGTTTGTTTTGAGAACATATCCTGTAAATCTTTTAATAATTTTTCCTTTTCAGAATATCGTTTATTTGCTTCAATTAACAGCTCTTGATACTTGAGATTAATAGCTTTCAAATACAAAACACAATTATGTTTGATTGACTCATTTATCGTTAACATAGCTCCACATCCGCATTCACTTTTAACAATAGGATTGAATTTACATTTATTTTGATGACAAATCAATTCTTCAATTTTGCATATTTTTTTACAACCATTTGACTCAAACTCGCATTTAATTATTAGTTTCGAATATAAACTGCGAAAAAATCGTGAGGGTTCAACTAATTGTGAAGAATGCAATGGATTTCTATCAACTGGACATACTTTCTGATCTTCAAGCCATTTATCAATACATATTTTGCAGAATAAGTGTTCACATTGCGAACTAACAGGATCTTCAAGAATTTCATGACATATCGGACACCAAAAATTTTCATCAACATTACGAATAAATCGATGGACGTCAAAACCCATGTTATAATGATATCAAATAATTATTTTATAGGTCAGTTTCAATATTCACAATTATGACTTTTTTATTGTTTTGAAATCATAGAGATGTATAGTTTTATGTTAAAACTTCAATTCCCTTATCTTCTAGTGTAATGTAAATGATTGGAAAATGAATGATAATAACTACACATCAAATTCCAATTTACTGTATAGTTATGATAAATTTACTTATCTAATTAATATATTAATTACTATATTTAATCTTTTTTCTATTGTCTCAAATTTTGGAAAAATTCTCATGTTAACGAAAAAATAAATATAAATTATTAGTACTTTTTATCAATATTAATTTTTTGATTAAATGTATTATCCGTTATAATCTGAAACCATTATAACTATTTAACAATTTAGTATTGTTTAAAATTTTAATGGGATATAAATATAATTTTTATGAGTGAAAGTTATTTGTACTGTATATGAAATGTCGTTCAAAAATTTATCTCTTTTGCA
>JAQFXV010001736.1:0-12415 GCA_034694065.1 Camisia spinifer | reverse complement strand
AGCCCGCCTGAGCCCGAAACGCTCCAAAAGTTGGCCCGCCTGAGCCCACCTGAAAAATTGAAATAGAATTTTAAATCTTATTTATTTTCATTCATTCATATAAATCATACTAAATTGAAGCTAGAACTTATGTTAACTTTGTCAGGATCTAAATTAGATCTACCATTAGTCTAACTTTGTCTCAATTAAAATCTTCCATCAGAGAGATTAGTTACTGGAACTGAATGAACATATTGAGACTGTTGTGAAAGTCTCGGGATAACATTATTGAATTTAACCAAGAAGTTGTTTTGGGATCCAGTTTTCAGTCATCTTTAATCTTTAAATTCTTAGATAGTTTTCAAGCAGACTTACGATAATTGAATTGAGTTCAGAGATTGATTATCATTTCAACTATTTTCAAGGCTTATGTTTAGTTATATTAGCTATAACTATATATTTTACAATCATATATTTTGAAAATAAGTTGTAAGCTTTCCGTTATAACACTGTATTTCTTATAATGATTGACAACTTATGACTGAAATCATTGAAAGTTTTTATTAAATTTTAAATTTTCGGGCTCTTCGGGCCCTCTTTTTCAGTCCGAGCCCGCCCGATGTACATCTCTAATCTTGACTAATGATAAAATTCAATTTCTTTCTTTTTGTTTAAAAATCATTCAATTTTAAGTGACTTTCTTGCATGAGTAAAACTCATATAAAAACTAAGAGTTTTGGAACACCCTTTACATTGGAAAGTATTGAACTTGAAACATCATTCAAATTATTAAAGTAGTTCATGGTAAAGTGGTTCATAGACATCTAGTTTATTGCAATATTTGTTCACTAAGAAATTTGCTAATTTGTAACAATTGATGTCAATTAATTCATGAAATTATATTTGAAACTTCATCTTCTCACAAAAGTTTTATCTCTTATCAGAAAAAAGCTTCTTGAGATAAATAAGTATGAAAACCCGAAAAGATGAGCCATCTATTGAATTTTGAGAAAAATAGAGAATATCGTGGAATATTATTAACATTGAAATTTATTTTATTAGATTTCCCATTGGATATACTCTATGAATTAGAGCAGAAACTTATTTATCACATAATTATTAAAATTAAGAAAAAACTCTCAATTATGTAAAGGCGCTCATTAAGTTTTCCTAAAATATCGAATAATTTATTCAAAAAGTATCTTAAACTTTAAATAATCGAACTTGAGCTAATGATACATAGTTTTAGAAAATACTTCTACGAACTAAGAACATTTATTTTTCATCCACAAATATTCATATTATACATAATAAGAATCGGATTATTAAACAGTACAAATGCACTTTCTATTCAAAATTAAATCATCTCGAAAAGCAACTATAAATCATTGATATATAGATAATTTATGCCATATTCATCCTTGAAGTTTTCCTTTAAGGAATTGCTTGTGTTTAAATAATAGCTGAGAATATTTTTTAAAATCAGCGATTCCTAAATTTTTCCCAATAAGTACATTACAATAAAGGCTTTGAATAGCCTATCAATAGTTCATAAGAACAATTTACGGATCACTAATCATCAATCCAAGCATTATTAACTACTGATACTTTTACTTCAAAAAATTTTCAAATTTCATGAATGATTGAGTCATAAAGTAATTGACATATTAGCTGTCACTTATGTAATTACTTAAGGCGACATTTCTATCATAATAAAAATGAAAAAATATCGACGTGTTCCAAAATTATAACTTAATACATATGATTCAGGTAAAAGTTTTTTTTCAATGTTCAAATATTCATAGAAGAGAAAAATTCCACAAAATTTTAAATTATGGATGTTTTGATTAGCTATTTTTAATGATGCACGTGCTCGGTGCTCGTGCTCGGCAAAATTTAAGTGCTCAGTGCTCGGGCTCGTGCTCGAAGAAATTTTGGTGCTCGGAGGGTGAGCACCGAAGCATGAGGATTTAGCATATTTTCTGGAATTCAAGCTGAATTCACAATAAATTTCTAAAGAGCCTTTTAATTATTAAATAATAAATTAAATAAACTTAAATGTTTAATATAAAATTCACATGACTAACTGGTGAAAAATAAGAAAACTAATAATTTAATCCATTTAAACTGTACTTACAACTTTACACTCTGAAAATTGGTGCTCAGTGCTCGTGCTCGGAGAAATTTTGGTGCTCAGTGTTCGTACTCGCCACCGAGCACCAATATGCTCGAGCACGTGCATCATTAGCTATTTTTGAGGAACTCAACTTCAAAATGACAAAGAAGTTACGAATGAGTGAAGAATTTCCTTACTGTTAGTTCATAGATGAAATGAAAGATATTTACAGATTTTAAAACATGAGATTTTATATTTAAGTTTAGGAAAACAACTATTTCAAGGTTCGAATATTCGGAAATTTCAAATTTTGTTGAAATCAAGCGATTATTAATAGAAGCTAATTTTTGTTTAAAATTGAAGCTTCCAAATTATACAAGAAGTTAAAATGAAAAGAGTTTCAAAATTTGTTCAAAAATACGAAAATGTAAGTTATTTAAAAACTAAAAAACAATTTTAATTTTTAAATATTCCCTTAAATATAATTTTATCTCAAAAATTAGAAATTTTCTTTTATCTTTTTCGAGAATTTAAGTTTAATCTAATAAACTTAACTAATATAAAAAAATTTACAAAGAGGTATTTTTCCAGTAACTATTCTTTCAAGATTTATGTCCCAATTTGTTGAAGACAATGATGTTCCGAGATTTTAAAAGATTTTGACTATTTTGTACAGAAATATATTCTAGTTAAATATAATTGAAGTACGGCTGCCAGATCTCCGGAATTGGACCGGAGTCTCCGGTATTTGGGGGTATCCTCCGGTCTCCGTTTTGGGAATTCAACATTTGTCTGTTTCTCCGTTTTTCAGTGAAATATTTTGAAAATAGAAATTTCTCAACAAAAGATAATGAAGATTAATTTCAAAAGTAAAATATTTTGAATCCAATCACTAATCATTGAAAATATCTAAATCTCTGATAAGATAAGAAATATTGATAGTTGCATTTAAGTCTTAACGTCTGATTAGTATATAAATTCATAACAGGAGTTCAACTTAAAATGAGTAATTTCTAAGAATTTGTTCCATAAAATTCGAGTGAATTTCAATTCTCAATCATTTGTTTCAAAACTCAATGAAATTTCAAACATCGGAATCAAACTGTGGATAAAAACTATAATAATTTTATTCAATCAAACTATTATATTAGTTATTTCAATTTCAAGTTTAATTGTCTCAGATTTAAAGTAAAAGTAAAAGAAAATTAAAATGAAAAACCTGAAAGCGAAACAACATTAAGTTAGTTACTGAAAATGAAAATCTATTGAAAGCTGCTAAATTAAATTCAAAATATGAATTTGTTAAAGAACAACCATCAATACTTATTTGTATTAATAACTTTAAGCATTAACTAATAAATATTCTTTGACTGTGATAAATTGTTGTATTTTTTTAATAAGGGGAACCCTTTGATATTTTTCTCCGGTTTTTGGGTCGTACTGACCTGGCACCCCGAAATTGAAGTGATTTTAGCACGTTTTAAGTAATAAACTTAAATTGAATAAATAAGAATAAAAATAGATAAACTAAACTATCACGTTAATATAATAATAAAACAATTATTAATAAAATGAACAAAATTGATACTTTCATTTATAATAAAATTTGAAATTTCAATTTTGTTGACATGACTCAAATTCGAAATAAATTTGGATAACGAATAACTATGATCTGATTATGCATCTTAAAATTAGTTTGAAAAATACCAAATTTTTATCAATAATTTCGTATACTTTTCATAATGACAATTTTGCAGATAAAATATGATTGTAAATCTCAAAAATTGGTTGATGGGAAACTGGATATTACAATATTTGGCTTTGAAACCACACAAATTAAATGGATAAATATTATCTGGCTATCATTATTACACGGAGCTGCTATATATGGATTTATTCATGGATTGCTCAATCCTGTCAGATTTTTAACAACATTATTTGTAGCATTCTTATCACTGTTTTCTGGGTTTGGGATGTCTGTTGGTATGAATAATAATAGCAAAAATTTTTAAAAAAAATTAATAAAATGACACTTAAAAATATCTCAATATTCAGATGGAAAGGTTTTTTGTTGAGCAAAATTTTGAGTTCGCATTTTCAATTTTTTATTGACCTTCATTTAATATTATAGAACAAGTTTTCAATACAATTGATAGTTATAATAAAGCGAAAGTAAAAAATGAATTTAGAAATAAATTCATGCTCAGAATACAAAAAAAAGTGAAACCAAGTTTATGAATTAGATAGAAAGTGAAATAGAAGTGCAATACATGAGCATAAAAATAAACTTCATCTAAATCTATTTTTAAAAATCGTATCCGTGAAAACTTAATTCTCTGATTCTGTTTTATAGGTGGTCACCGTCTATGGGCTCACCGATCATTCAAAGCTCGTCTTCCTCTAAGGATTGTATTACTCATTCTTCAAACTGCAACAGTTAATGGAAGCGCATTGTCATACGCCAGAGATCATCGAACACATCATAAATGGACTGATCAGGAACCAGATCCTAAGAACCCGAGCCGAGGATTCTTCTACGCTCATATCGGTTGGTGGCTATTGAAAAAGAAACAAATAGTTAAAGATCACGGCAAAAAACTTTCATTCGATGACCTCTACAGTGACCCTCTTTTAAGATTTCAACATAAGTTTTATATCCCATTAGCCATTGTAATAGCTTTTGTTTTACCAACTCTTATACCTTATTATTGTTGGGGTGAAAATCTTTTAACAGCTTTTCTACTGTGCGGTGCACTGAGAGTATGCGTTACTTTACATCATTTATTTACAGTTAACTCTTTAGCACATTTCGTCGGATGGACTCCTTATGACAAACAAATACAACCCACAGAAAATAAACTTGTTATATATCTTTCTTTAGGGGAAGGAAATCATAACTATCATCACACTTTTCCGTGGGATTATTCATCGAGTCAGAAGAAATGCTGGGAGTTTTTCAATCCTTCTACACTTTTCATTAATTTCAATGAATTAATCGGTTTAGCCTATGATTTGAAGAAACCATCAAAAGAAATGATAGATCAGGTCATAAGAAGAAAAGGAATCCCAGAATATTTCGGAAATTCTGAGGACAGAAGTTTGTTTAATAAGATTATTTGTGGTATTTTTGATTGGTTTCTAGGAATTATCTTTGCGTTTTGGCCAGTCTTCAGTATCATGACCTTTAAAATGGTCACCTCTCAAGATTTAATTATAATCAGCTCATGTTTGAAACCTTATATAGGCTTTCTTTCAAATTATTGGTTTTGTAAAAACTTTTTAGTTTTTTATTAATTAATTATATTCTAACTGACAAGAAGTGTCAATTGTTAGTTTTGCACTAATTCTTTGAATCGTGAATCCTTATATTTTAATTATGTTATTAATTCGATTAATTAATTTAATGAAAGATATGAAATAAATTTTTGAAATTATAATGAGTGGAATTTAAAATAAATGAGGTTGGTGAAGTTTTTATCCTTTAAATTTTTGAACAAGAACGATTTTGGTGAAGAAGTATGTTAGCAAACTTCGCTTGTGAAAGAGTATTGAAAATGCTTAAAATGAATTAGTCATAAGTTAAATCATAATATAATGCGATATCACTCAATAGTCCAATATCTGAAATGAAGCAAAAGAGAGAAATTGTTTTTCTTTTTGAATCAAACTTAGAACTTTAAGTATCAAAAATTTCACTATCAATAATATTCTATCAATGATTCATTCAATAAATTTTCATCAGTCTCTGCTAATAACTTGACTCATCAACTTTATCGACAGGAAAAAAATATCACAAGTTCTGAAGATATATTATATGTAAAATGTTCTAAACTTATAAATATTGATGTCTTATCAATTAATCAAAACTTTTAATAGCGTTTAATGCATTTTACAAGCTCTGATCGCTAAATATAAATCAATTTATCACTAAAATCCTTCATATATATGTTTTCAAAAGTTGTGAGCATTTTTTATGACACTAAATTAATTATTACAGTCAAATTATAAATTCACAATTCGTTTTTTAAATAAATTTTGAAAAAACTAATGTTATATCTTGAAAAAGTATTTTTTGATAACAAAACCTCATTTTAATTTTGAAAGTGTTTAGAAATTTTAGTCAATTTTTAAAATATGATAAATATTTGATTTTACTTTTTCAATTTCTATCAAATAATTTATTTCAGGCTCTTTCTATTCAAATTTTTTCATGCCAGGCAAATGGTATTAACTTTATTCATCAATCAATTTAAAACAAAATAGCCTCTGTTTGTATATTTTTGAAATAATAACTATCTTGAATTTGAAATTTTTTAATTAAACTTTATTGAATTTCTTCCAAAACTACTTGATTTTAAACAGATAATTGAGATTAATTTGATTAAGACATATAATTTAATTAGGTTGTATATTAATCACTTTAAATAGAATATAAGCTAATGAGCCGATAACTGCTAAAAACCCAACGAGACACAAAAGTGTAGCCCAGAGAGGAAATATACATTTGGAACCATCCTTATAATCACCACAAGTACTATTTTCCAAGTCTTTCTGAATGAGATCAATTTGATTAATGATCTCATTAACAGATGTCTCATTACAAAAAATCCTCACTTCTCTTCTCACGCAAACAAAATAGTCATAATAAGCACAACAATAACTTTTATAACTGGATTTTTCATGAGAATTAGATATATTTACGTCCCAATGAAAACTTGAATCTTTTAAACAATATTTGACTGCCAATTGAGTATCATTCTGAAACCAACATTCGTTAATATCTTCCATAGTATAAACTTCAGAATTTTTATTAAGAATATAAAGAGAGACGAATGCGATTGCAAATGAAATTTTCATTTTTGAAACTTTATATCAATTTAATTTAATGGTCGTATTTTATATGAAATCATCAAAATTACTTGAAAATTATATAAAATATTTGAAATACGGTGAAACTACTACTCATGGTTATCCTAGAAATGACTGCAAATTAAAATTGTTAGGTTAATATAAAATAACAGTTATCAAGCCATTAAACTATTTTATTTTGTAGTTATGATATTTTTTAACTGTACTGCGCTTTTCAAAAATTACACTTATGTTTGATGTTTTATGACTCAACCTTTGAAGTTAGTGCAATTATCAATTTATCATGTGCACTTTTTTAGATTCTAAACAATTCATCACTTTCCAGATTAAGCAACAATTTCAAAATTAAAAGATAATATATTTTTTATCTAAAAAATGAATATATCAGTTGAGTTAAAACTCTAGAAATTTTTTCAATACAATCGACTTCCAGTTTCTCATATTAAAACTGACAACATTTAAAAGGGCTGGGATTAAGGCATACCTACTTTCCTTCAGAGAATCATATCTTCATTTGCATTTAATCATTGATATCTGTAATAACTCAAATGAATAAATTTTTTAGTCATTCGTTATTAGTTATACTTAAAAATAAGTAAATATACACTAAATAATTTAAGATAAGTAAGGATTGAAAAGAAAATATCACATTGAGGATCAAAATGTAAACTTGGGTGAAATAGACTTATACTCGTTTTGCAAAAATAACTATATAAAATGCCTTTTCATTTTTTAATTCTAAATATTTTGATATTTCTTGGTAGATCATTTATCTCTGAAATTAAAACATCATTTTCTTCATTAATTATAAGATTGATCCAACGTTTTGGGTAATTAATAGCTAAAACTTTAGAAGTTTCGACGAAAAATTCCAAATCCTCTTTAGAGATATGTTTCAACTCAATTGATCGCAAGTTTTTCGAACACTTATAAGATTTTAATAATTCTCTTATATTTTCAATTGAATCAATTTTTAGATAAGAAATACGAAGTGTTTTCATAACTTCCAGACAATCTTCACGACATCTCAAACAGTCTTCTATTTGTCTATCAATACAATCACATCCAAACGTTATGTTATTCAAACTCAATTTTCTGAGGTTAGAAAACTTTTTGATGAAATTATTTGTTAGATTTGAGGTTATCTCAGTGTTATTCAGCGTTAATGATCTCAAGTTTTTGTTTGAATTCAAATTTCTTCCATTGAACGTCTTTGAGAGACATATTTCCAGGTTTTCTAAAAACAATAATTTATTAAGAGAGTAAACATCCGAACATCCAATCCATCCGATTGAGAGACTTTTAATTTGTTTATTGTTTTCACTGATAGATACCAGTAATCGATTTGCAATATTTTCATCGAATATATTGTTAACCTGAATATGAGTCAAATATTTGAGTTGAGATAACATATCGATAGACTTTTCATCAAAACTCGAATAAAGTAAAGATAGTTTTCTCAAATTCAAAGGTAGTTTACAAATAGGCGTTTGAGAGCAACTAATTGTTAACTCTTTAACTTCTGGTATATTTTCCATTATCTTCACCAAAAGCTTTTTTTTCATGCCATTCCATTGAAGGAACAAATGAATCAAATTTCCATTTATTCTTTCAACAATTCTCTCCCATACGTTTGATCCAAATTTTGTATCTAAACCTATTTTCAGGCATTCTATTTTCGGACATTTACTCCAAATCCAATCGATAGTATCATAATTAAGATGACATTCAAATAGTTCTAAAGCCTTAATATTCGGGCACTTCTGCAAAATGATTTCTAAATTATTTTTACTGGACTCGATATCGAATGTTCTGTAAGCCAAACATCCCTTCCTCGTATGTCTCACTTGAATCGCGTCACCAATATTTGCATTATGTGTAGAATGTCTAACATTATCACAAATCTCATCACCATTTTCGTGACAAATTTTCAGTCCATCCTGAGATAGAAGTAATTCTCTTACACAATGCATAAACTGTTTGCTACATCTCTCGAGTTTTAATTTCTCTTTCACAGATAGGTTTTGTAGTATTAATTTCAAAACATCATCATTCATGACATTATTTCTTTTAAAAATTGATATATTTTCTCCTTTTATTGATGACATCTCTATAATATTTCAATTAATCGGCAATTTATAAATATTTATAATGAACACTTTTATTTTTGAGAGATAATATTATATCAATATTTTCAAAATTAACACTTCGTTTTTAGATTAATATCCATAGAAACTGTAATTTCAAAATAGACATTCATAATGTCCTTCAAAAATAATATCTCGTCAAACAGTTGTTCAATGCTATTGAAATGATTATGTAAAGAATTTGTAAAGGTAGTTAGTTATTAATGATAATTATATTTTCAGTTCTAATTGCTATTCTCCAAGTCAAGGGTTTGTTCCTTCAATATCGAGTTTTCTGATTCAATTCTTGTTTATAACTTTCTGACTGGATTAGAGAGTTTAAGTCACAGTTATAGCTCTTACCTTACTTTTCATAATGTTACTCATTAAAGAGTAAAAAGAAAAAATAACATTTCTTCTTTCTTCAATTAATATAGTTCAAGAGATTGAAACAGAAAATCAATTTCAAATAAAAATTTAAATCAATCAGTATAATTAAAATTACTGGGGTTTTCTTAAATTCGAAAAATACTTACTAAATAAGAATATAAACATTTACTATTGACAATTCTGTATGCGGTTCTTATGTGTATTGCGTATAGTAGAGGACAGCATTAGTTCTTTTGAGTTATTTCAATATATCTGTTGGTGAGCTGTGTGTATGAAATAGTGTTTCCAAGGTAAACTCCACTGGAGGTCAAGTGGAGGTGGAGTTGGAGTGGATGTTAGGAGAGGTGGAGGGGAGGTGGAGGGGAGGTGGACTTAGGATTTTTCATAATTCGAAACACTAGTGTGAAACCGTTTGGTGGCACCAAATGAAAAATAGGATTCATGAAACTGCAAAAAAAACGCAATGAAACTTCGATATCAATAGATAATGAGTAAACAAACCTGAATTTCAAGTAATTTTTGAAAATCTTTATTTTTCTATAGCATTTAAAATGCTGAAAATTATTTTGCTCTTATAAATATAATATTTTTAACTGCTGAAAAAATTAAACTTTTAAACTATTCAATCAGCAAACTTTATTTGAAAATAATAAAAAAAGAATTGGTAGATTAAATTTTTGTATAAACAACTGTGCATTAGTTTAAAAAATTTCTTTATATTTAAAAGTTTTCAAAAGTTAGAACTTATTACATTCACTACTATGAGTAGACTTTATTGAATGAATCACTTTCAAAACTCAATCAATAAATTAAATTTCATCCTTATGTTAATTACATTCATGATTTCGAAATTCGAAAATAACTCCACTTTACAGAAGCTCATTACTTATATGAAGTGACACAAAATTATAATAATGATTGTTTAAAGTTTTAAAACATTCATTCATAAATCATTTTAAAGATCATTCATAGAGATAAATTCGTAATTCATAGATCAGTTAAGTGACAAAATCATGAAAATTCCATTATTGATTAATAACCATTATTACATCTCTAAAACAATGTGGTTATGATGTTAGAAAAAGTTTCTTAATCTAATTGATGTCCTTCAATACCAGTCAAGCATATTCTTGGACGAATAAAAAATTTTAAAATATTAAATTTTAGTAATCAAATGAATTGATTCATTGAATTGAGAATAAATTACTGAACCTCTACAAAAAGATTTCCCCTGTTTAAGAGGAACTATTTTGAGGGGAATCTATAGAGCATAAGTATAAAAGGATATACATAAATAATATTATAATCTCATTCACAGATATTCTTATAAAAGTTTTGAGAAGTTTTAATATAAAGAATCGAAATGAGATTTACACTAATATTTTTGCTATGTTTTTGTCTGATCATAGGATCAGTTTTTGTTGATGGCTGGAAATTAAAGAGTATGTTTATCTAGCTTATTAATTGTTTCTTTTATAAAAAAAAACTTTATAATTTACTGAAATATTGTTTTGAAAATATTTATTTCTTAGAAGATATTCTATAATTTATTTGCTTGAGAACTTACTTATCCTTTTAACAAATTTGTTTTTACATTGAAAATTGTTTTCTTTAGAATTCGGTGGAGGAAAAGGTTATGGAGGATTTGGAAAAGGTTTCGGAGGCTATAAAGGAGGCTTCGGAGGCAAAGGTTTTGGTAAAGGTTGGGGGTGACCAAAAAATGAATATATAACTCTACAGTTTATTTTCTGGTAGAGTTTTTATAGCAAAATAGTTATAATACTAATCGACTAATTCAAAACATAAAATAAAAAAGTTTGTTTTTGCTTTTACATCAACATTTAAACTAAACAGTCAAACAAATTCACTTATTTGTTGATTTAAATCAAGATTGTTCAACTAATTTCTTTTAAAGTTTTGTATATTGAACCAGTTGTTATACAAATTCCATGATTTTTTAATCAAAATAAATATGTTGTTAGTACTAATGTTATTTTATATACGTATGGGCTCGCGTTCACTTCAACGTATGTCTTAATAGAGGTACTCATAGGTAATTTATGATACACTACATTCAAAAAATGAAATTTTCTTCAATTAAAAAATTTATTTTTTAGATTTTAATAGGTATTCATCATTCACTTTGTCTAAAAACTCATGTTTTAAAACATATGCATTATTCTGTTTGTAAGATTCAGGTTATAGTTTTAGAATAAGTCTAAAACTGAATTTTAGATATTGTAATTTCAAGATTCATAGGTTTATCAAAAAAATGTTATCATCATTTCAAAACATTGATTTACATGAAAAATGACTCGTTTCACATATAAGTCGATTCGCTCACGAATAAGTTGAATTTTATTTCCACTATCAAAAAAGCTCTGTATAATGAATGGCCAAAATACTCAAAGCTTGGGATAGGTAAACATTAAACAAGTTTTTCATAAAGATAGTTATTGTTTAAAATTTCAAAAAGAGAAGTGTCATTCAAATTGGTTTTATTTCTAATACTTAAATCATATGAAAACATGAAAAAATGTGTGAATAAAAACAATGTAAATCTTATTCAATTTGATAGAATCAGTCAATCGAATAGTATAGCATTAATCGTTTGAGAAACAAAATTCCTTAGTGAATAACTCAAATATTTCATTTATTCGTTCATATCTAGTGTAAGAAGAATAACAGATAACTTGTCTGAGAAATGTGTCGCTAAAGTATATAAACTCCTGTCTCTCGCATCAGTTCAATTGATTCTTGAAGTATGAACTGACTGTTGAAACACGATCAAAGAAAATATAACGTTATGAACACGTTTTGTTCCAGATATTAACACTCTTTGAAAAAAATATTCTGCTAAAGTGTCGACCAAAACAAATTGATTTATATACCAGTACTGTATAATACAGAATGTTTGAGTTGCTTTATGTGACAT
>JAQFXV010001735.1:0-12420 GCA_034694065.1 Camisia spinifer | reverse complement strand
TTCACAAATTCTACTTTACTTCAAATTGTGAAAGTTTTATACGTTGTGATCAACGAAAAAAGTAAGAAATAATTATGCTTATTACTAGTATTGTATTTACATTGAGGCCAAACACAGGAAAATATTTTATTAATTTTTCCAACATTTTGATGGTTTTTTCACAATTAAAATTCATTTCTTTTACACCTATTTTATACTTTTCAATAGTATTCAAATTTATAATATTATTCTCATATTCATTGATATCATATATATTTCTGTCATTCAAACAATCCATTAATTTATAGTTTTGTAATACTTTATTATTTTCATTATCAATATATTTATGTATTTTTCTCACAACTAATAATTCAAACAAATTGTTTTTAATATTATTCGAAATATTTATACACAAATCACTCACTATTTGTTCATTAAAAGGCATTTTTAAATAATATTAGGACTGATTGCTTTTAAATAATATATAATCGTTATTGATTATAATGTTTAAATTAATATTCATTGTCTCAATTTGATAATAATAAATATAAAAGTAAACTATATAAGCCTTAAACTTGGATTTAAAACATGTGCTCTTTATTAAGGGATCGTTCTCTCATTACGTTTATAATTTTTTTTGAGCACAATGTAAACTCAGGTTATAATTTACTTATCGTTAGCCCTTTATAGTTAATGATGACCATTGTCGACTATTGCTCAAATTTTGACGCTATAGCGTACGCTTGCCCTCACGTTCGAAGGGTTGCGTTTTTGCGAATCACATGAAAGCTTTTTCGTCATGAAAACTCAATTAACGAGCACCAATTGTATTTGGTGATAGTACTTTCGTGGAAATTAAAAATAAGACACGGAATGCAACCTTTACGTGTAGAGAAAATTTTAACTAACATATAAAGGTTTTTTCATAATAAATATGGGAAAACGTGTTTTCTCGAGTGAAACAATTTTTTTCTCTGGACGTAGGGGTCAGTTTCGAGTCTGCTTACTACCTATCAAACGGGACAACTCCAAAAATATAGTTAAAATTCAAATTCCTAAGTTCAATTTTGATAAATCCCAGTAAATATATGTCATGTGGCATTCCATGTCTTATTTTGAATTTCCACGAGAGTACTGAATGCTAATTTTTTGTAACTCTAAATTTTTGCACTCAATTTAATCAATTTAGTAAATTTTTCAACACCCGTAGTTGTAGATATGAAAAGCTTCGGCCCGACAGAGTCTTAATCCACCCGATCCTGAAAACCTTGCCCACTTGAGCCAGGCTGAGCTCTTACGAAAATTTCCAATGAATAAACATTTATTTGTTTATATCCAATTCTTTGTAAATCATAGTTTCAAATAATTATATTTAATCGAAATTTGAGCTCAAGAATTATATTTGATCTATTTTTAGTGTTCAAATCAGATATGTTATAAAGGAAAGCATAACAAAATTCCGTTTAAATCTGAAACTCAATGAAAAAGCTTAAAGACTGAAAGATTATTGAGCGTTTCATGAATCGAAAATATTCAAAGTGAAATGAACATAGAATAACGTTTATAATATCTTATGACTCAATAAATAGCAATACAGAAAAATTATGAGCAGATCATTATTTCACTCTTAAATCAAATAATTAATTCATCCGCCGGATGACCACCAGTACACACTTTTAGGTCTTAAAATCTTAGTCAGCAAACATATTATCTACATGTTTGCCAATAATTATTTTGATATTTTATAATCAGTTTAATTTCATTTAATTATTAGCACTTTCTGTGTCATAAGTTATTGTGATAAATCTTAAAAGTTATTGTATTTTTTGTTCAAAAGTAAGCATTAACAATCAGTATTATTCTATTTATTCATTTAATTACTGTTTAAAATTATTTTCGTTTTATAGGTTTTCATGTTAAATTTTTCTATTTTGAAGGCCTTTAACGGCCGATAATATAAATACAAATAGTTTTATTTTTGAATTTTCCAAATAAAGTATGAAGTTTTAAGATTCAAAAAGGTGAAAAGTTAGCTTAGCTCGAGATTTCCAAATAGGTTATCATTAGAGCAATAGCGCATGCTAATTTTCTCATTTTTTATTAATAATTTGATTCCTAAGTTAAATATGAACTCGAACCATATAAGTTAATAGGAATTGAATTCTTCAACAAATTTTTAAGGACAGAGTTAGAATTTATTTGCATAAAACAATTCTATGTTTTTATCTCATAAATGACTTCAAAAATCTATCATTTTTTCGAATACTAAAGGCATCCAACAGTTGAAAAAGAAAAATTAATCTCAATCGATAAGTTAAATGATGCTCAATATCATAGCAGGTCAAGATCTTGAGTGGGTGCAAAAATGCTAAAATGTAAAGAGCAAAATGAATTATCATGTATCATTTATAAAGAAAATTGTTATTTTGATTGTATGAAATTTATCTATCTTTAAATATTTCAGTGCCCGCAAAAAGACCACATAATTAAACACATTTTTATAAACCTAAAAACTGTTTGAAGCTCTTTAGAAGTTTATTTGCAACTCATTAGTAATAAGCTTTTCTATGAATTGAATAAATATGTAATCTTTTTAAAGGCACTGGAAATTGAATGTTCCGAATGGAAATCAATTTCACAATATTGTCAAATGAAATTCGAAGTTAATATTCTTTGTTTTCGAAAAACTTTTTATAATGTTTGAAGCTCAAAAGAATATGTTTCGAAAATTCACAAATCGTATATCTTCTATGCATACGCCCTAATTTTCAGTAAAAAGAGTTCAATTAATCTATCAATCAAATTGGGATAACTATTGTGATAAAATCGATTTTCATTTGAGATTCTTTCTTTCTGAGAGAAATATAACTCAGAACATTTTTCCAGCTAAAATAGTTTATCTCATTCAAAATCCTGAATGTAATGTACACAATATTGAATAATGAATGCAACACTAAGGTCATTAGCTCAAGCCTTGTATATATTTTAAGCTTAAAATAAACATTAAAAGTTTTGATTAGTAATTATTGCTAATGATTATAAAAAAATATCTGGAGATTCAGGCCTTCCTGTTGCATTGATTATTAAATATTGTGTACATGGTTATATGGTTATATGTTACTGAATGTTCATTCAATTTTAAACTTTGAAAACTTTAAAATGCAATTTTTTATGCATAATTTAGAATAAAAATCAGAAAAAGCTCTATTATTTCTAAAAATTATCAGTTGTAGAGAAAAACCTTTTTCAATGGATATTGAAATGAACACTATTTGGAGTATCAAAACATCGAATGATGCAAATGAAGAACTTTTGACCGCTCAAAAGAATAGATTGGGTGGTAAAAAGTGTGTCAAACAATCTGAAATTTTTATTGAAAATACAATGAAGTCAACTTATTTAGGACTCCGTTTTTCTGGCATTTATTTACTTGAATTTACAAATACTAAATCAAAAATATTTTCAATTGTGTGTAAATACGTATTACTTATTTGGCATTTGATCGCAATTTCGCTGTTAATATTTTATAGCATAACAACTTTCATCACAATTATATTATCAAATCATAATAAATTAGTATTTTTTACGGAATTATTAAGACACTCGTCCTGTGCTTTTCGTTCAATAGTTATTAGATATCAAAGATTCAAAATTAAACAATTAATGATTGATATTCAACAATCATTATCACTGTTTCCTAAGGTATTAATTCGTGAGACTAATTATAATAGGATTGCAATTTTCATATTAATTTATGCTTCAATTCAAGGTAAAAACTATTCTTTATATTCTATATTTTTCTTAAAAGCTCAATTTTTCAGGCTTTGTCATATTTCGCGGAGTCGGAGACTATAATAAATATTTAAATGATAGATATTTTTCTTTATTGGATTTTTACTCTCCTAAAAAAACTATTAAAATAGCTATTGTTTTCATGGATGTCTGGTTCAGAAGTTTTCTATTTAGAGCTACATTTCTATCAGACATGTATTTTATGCTATCGTTAGAAAATGAAATCTGGAAAAGACAACAAGTATTGACTGATTTAGTTGTCTTATACACGAAAAAGTTATCAGAGAAACGCATGTCTTTATCAAAGGAATTGATTAATAGATTTCGTTTAACTCATCGACTATTACGGGATGTTATTATCAGTTGTGATACTATTAATGGTCCTTCAATAACAACTATTGTCTTATTTTTTATTGTTTATTTACTGACTGATATTAATAGTTTTGTGGCAAATAAAGGTAAAAACTATGATTTTTGAACTCAATTAAAACAATTTAATAGAACATTTCCAAAACAAATCCATCAAATTTATAATCTATTCGAACCGTATTCTTACGGACCCTCTGAAAAAAAACTTCATATGCTTAAGAAATATTGTGCTATCCATACAAAGCCTTTAAAGCAAACATTTTATCTGAAAAATCGGTGCATTTTTTTATTTTTTACAATGTTATATTCATTTTTCTTATTCTGATTTTATTTTAAGAAATATTATTTGAAATTCTATAATAATGAAATATTATTGATTATCAAAATGAAAAAATAATCAATAATCGATCATTAAAACTAATTATAAGTTAGTATGAAATCTAAACATACACTTTTATGATTTAAGTGCGTGACAAGTGGTATATATTCAGTTTTGATTATTTTGTTATTTCTACAAAAATACAGTTCGATGTCTTTTTATTTTAAAATCATTAATATTCGAAAATAAAAGGCTATTTAATCTGAAAACATGAAAAGATTCACATACAAATCAATGAATTTAGTTTTGCGATTTTTGCGCACGCGTTCATAAAATATGTTAACTGACAATATTAAAAATTAGAAATCTTTATTTGAATTTTTTTTTAATGAAAAGGATAGAGTTTTTGGAGGAAATAATTATTTAATTAAGTAAAACTTTATTCTAATGCCAATATGTTATTAAAATTATTGAAACAATTCATATAAAACTACAACGATTTCCTCTTTCAGGAAACAACACATCATCATCTATTAGTTTTTTATTTCGAGTACTGATAACTTGTACTGCATTTTACATATCTATTATATATAAGGCGAGGATCGGAGACGAATCGAGAGCTTTACAAATAGCTGTCAATCGTTTATCAACTACTGTAGAGACTAATGATTTCGAATTTATTCGTGATATTGAACTACTTAGAGATCAATTCAACGTAAATGACATGACACTCACTTGTTGGACATTATTTGTATTAAAGAGGAGTACATTTTCAAATGCCTTTTCACTTGTTGTTTATTATCTATTCATAACTCTACAGATGAATAGCTTTAATAAGTGAAAACATTTTAGATGCTTTTGAATAATATAATATTCTGTAGTTCTGAAAATTTTTGTCAGCCAATCGAAATTGAAATTGAAGTGAAATTTTTAGTCAACAATTCCAGTGTAAATAAATTTAAAACATTAAACATATAAACTTATTTGTTTCTGAATTTCTAAATCTAAACAAACATACAGTTTCTCTTTATAAAACA
Organism: Camisia spinifer; assembly: GCA_034694065.1. Classification (NCBI taxonomy): domain Eukaryota; kingdom Metazoa; phylum Arthropoda; class Arachnida; order Sarcoptiformes; family Camisiidae; genus Camisia; species Camisia spinifer. The sequence goes on along the minus strand of JAQFXV010001735.1, from coordinate 6,924 downwards.
GTGAAAATTCTCAAAAACATTAAGTTTATTTTTAAATAAATAAATAGTAAAACTCTTAATAATTTAACGAATCAAACATAAAAAATTTACAAAGTATTGTTCTCTTAATTTTAAAGAAAACTTTTTTTTAGAAATAAGGATACTTTCAATTAAAAAGAAGTCATTAATGATAAAAGTTTGACACTTGACCAACATTTCATTCAAAATTTTGAACCTTTTAATTGAAAGTAATGCTCATTTTAAAAGTATTTGAAGCTCAATCTCTCACTTCTAATCTATATTATTTTTCCAAAGTTTATTGCATTCATGTTTGTAATCAAAACCAAAATTTCCCTCAGATTTAATATTATTAGTGAATTCATAATAAGGAGCTGTAAGTTTATCTCCAATCATAGAATAACTGTTCCATTCGGTTCCTTCTTGTGGTGGAGGATTACTGAAAAGCAACAGAAAATATAATTAAATAAAAATATTAATTAGAGAAAAGCTTTCTCATTATAAACAATGATATTGATTGTATGCTATTTTATACCCATTTCTTGCAAAGAGTGAAATCGTTTCAATAAGTTTCTCAGATATTTTTTGTTTATTCACATCAGTATTATTTTTCACACGAAAAGGTGATCCAAAGAAGTATTCAACTTCACTGGTATGATCTGCTCCACGCCATGAATTATCATATTTAGCTGACCATAAATACTGATAAACTCTACTTCTATTTCTATCACCAGAATATATAAGTTTCCCAAATTCAATGGTAGGACAAGTCATCAGATAATCACCAAAAGCAACACCAATTGATTTGCGAATCAAATCAAAATTCTCTTCTGGTATTTGAGAAATGTATAGTTTATAAACATCTTCAGTATTAATCATAAATCTCGGAAACAATTTTGGAAACATTAATTTTAAAAATTGTTTTGCTTCTGATTTAGTGATATTTGTAGGTTCTGTAAGTGAGAAATTTTTAGAGTTCACCAGAAATGAGAGTATGAGTGATCCCTCATCACTAGTTGTCCCCATCAATAAGTTTACATTCTTTTTATAATCACCACTTATAAGCATTTCACTCGGTATTCGGGGGAGAAATTCATCGCCATATATGACAAATGGTTTATGAAATATTATAATTGGTTGAAGAGTAAAAAATTTCGCTGAATCAATATTTCTGAGACAATCAGCACTTCCTCTGTCGAAATTTTTTTTGCAGCCAAGACTCTCTGTTATTCCGGACCACAATTTCTTGACATTCTCTTTACTATCATAGATGGCAGAGAGGACTCCACCAGACATCATAATAGCATTCTTAAAGAGATTTCTACTTATCGGTGATAAAAGATGAAGACTAACACACCAACTTCCGGCACTCTCGCCAGCAATTGTGATTTGATTCGGATCTCCACTAAAAGCCCTGATATGTTCGTTAACCCATTTAAGAGCCATCGACTGATCCCAGAGCCCAACATTTCCGGGCGCGTCATCTGAACCGGAATATAAGAAACCAAAATAATTTATTCTATAATTAAAAGTCACGACAACAATATCTCCTTTTGCAGCTAAAATATGACCCTGAGTCGCCTCCCAATTAGAAGAACCAGCTTCTAGACCACCGCCATGAATATAGAATAATACAGGTTTCAAATCTTTATCCTTAATTATTTTTCCTGCAGTTGATGTCGGAGTTGTCTGATTACAATTTATAATTGGTGACCAAATATTTAAGTAGAGACAGTCTTCACTCATATTTTTATTGCCAATCATTGGCATTGGATCGAAATTCGGCATTTTCATATGCGAGCATGCGTTGGGCCATGACTTAGCTATAATTGGTTTATCGAATTCATATTCCACTGGTTTCTTGAATCTTAACTCTCCGATCGGCGGTTTTGCGTATGGGATACCTAAGAATACTTTGACTTTTTTGTCTCCTACAGTTTTAACAAAACCATAGAATTCCTTCTTAATGATCACAACAGCACTACTTTCTGTTACAGCTTTAATGCTAGATATCTTTGAAAATAAAACTACAGATATTATCAAAAATATAATTCTAGGAATATTCCTCATCATTGCTTTCTTTTATTGAATAGTTGAAGATTTTTAAATGTCTGAAATCATAGAGGATATTATTTTCCTCAATAAATCAAAATGTTGAATATATTGAATATATTTCAAATCAAATGACAGGCGAATGAATGACGCAAAAAGTAAAAAACATATGGCCTTAATATACTTCTAGTTATGTTAGATTTTCAAAAGAGTATATTTTAAGTTAAAAGACTCAATTACAAGTATATTTAAAAATAACTTATATAGATAAAAGTGAACACATTTTAGATGCTTTTCAATGATATAACACTCTTAATTCTGAATATTTTACGCATCTGTTAATGTGTCAAAAATTCCAGTGTAAATAAAATAACATTAATAGTATAAACTTAATTGTTTTTAAAAGTTTAATTTGTTCATTAAATTGATTAAAATCTAACTACAAATTTAGCCAAATTCTGATTTCATTTGAAAATTTTCAAAAACACAAAATTATTTTCAAATAAAAATATTGTAAAACTCTTAATAATATTATAGATTAAACACAAACTTTTACAGAATATTGTTCTCTTAGATTAAAAAACACTTTCTTCGAAAAGCATTTATTTTCCTTCAATCAAAAGGGAATATTAATAATAAAAGTTTGACACTTAATCTCTCACTTATTATAGATATATTTCTTCCAAAGTTTACTGCATTCGTATTTGAAATCAAAACCAAAATTTCCTTCAGATTTTATTTTATTGGCGAATTCATAATAAGGAGCTATAAGTTTATTGCCCATCATATAATAGTTGTTCCAATCGATGCCTTCTTGTGGCGGAGGATTACTAAAAAACAACAGAAAATATAACTTTTAAATTAGGAGAAACTTTCCTCATTATGAATAATATTGTAATAAAAATACTGGCAATGAATGTATGTATTTTATACCCATTTCTAGCAAAATATGAAATCGTTTCAATAAGTTTCTCAGACATGTTTCGTTTATTCACATCATCAGTATTTGTTCCACGAAAAGGTGATCCAAAGAAGTATTCAACTTCACTGGTATGATCTGCTCCATGCCATGTATTATCATATTTAGCGGACCATAAATACTGATAAACTTTACTTCTATTTCTATCACCAGAATATATAAGTTTCCCAAATTCAATGGTAGGACAAGTCAATAGATAATCACCAAAAGCAACACCAATTGATTTGCGAATCAAATCAAAATTCTCTTCTGGTATTTGAGAAAAGTATAGTTTATAAACATCTTCAGTATTAACCATACTTTTTGGAATCAATTTTGGTAACATTAAGTTCAAAAATTGTTTCGCTTCTGGTTTAGTGATATTTGAAGGCTCTGTAATCGAGAATTTTTTGGAGTTCACCAGAACTGAGAGTATAAGCGATCCCTCATCACTAGTTGTGCCCAACAATAAGTTTACATTCTTTTTATAATCACCACTTTTAAACATTTCACTCGGTTTTCGGGGAAGAAATTCATCGCCATATATGACAAATGGTTTATCAAATACCAAAAATGTTTGATTAACTGAAAATTTTTCTGTGTCAATATTCCTAAGACAATCAGCCCTTCCTTTGTCGAAACTTTTTTTGCAGCCCAAATTCTCTGCTATTCCGGACCACAATTTCTTGACATTTTCTTTACTATCATAGAAGTCAGAGAGCGCTCCGCCAGACATCATAATAGCATTCTTAAAAAGATTTCTACTTATCGGTGATAAAAGATGAAGACTCACAGACCAACTGCCAGCGCTCTCACCTATAATTGTGATTTGATTTGGATCTCCTCCAAAACCCCTGATATGTTGATTAACCCATTTAAGAGCCATCGCCTGATCCCAGAGCCCAACATTTCCGGGTGCGTCATCTGAACCGGTATAAAAGAACCCAAAATATTTTAATCTATAATTAATTGTCACGACAACAACATCTCCTTTTGCAGCCAAAATTTCTCCCTGAGTCGCCTCCCAATTAGAAGAACCTATTTCTAGACCTCCGCCATGAATCCAGAATAATACAGGTTTCAAGTTATTTCCCGTTATTACTTCCCCTTTAGATAATTTTGGAGTCTTCTGTTTGCCATTTGAAACCTTATTGTTCTTCACATTCTCTTGTGGTGACCAAATATTCAAGTAAAGGCAGTCTTCACTAAAATTTTTATTGCCAATCACTCTCATAAAATCTATCGGTAGTTTAATTTGCGAACATGGATTAGGCCATGTCTTAGCTATAATTGGTTTATCGAATTCATACTCCACTGGTTTCTTGAATCTTAACTCTCCGATCGGTGGTTTTGCGTATGGAATACCTAAGAATACATTGACTTTTCTGTCTCCAACTGTTTCAACTAACCCATGAAATTCCTTCTGTTTTATCACAACAGCACTGGTTTCTACTACAGCTTTGATGTTAGATATCTTTGAAAATAAAACTAAAGGGATTATCAAAAGTATAACTTTAAAAATATTGCTCATCTTTGCTTTCAGTTATTGAATAGTTGAGGATTTTGAATGTCTTAACTTATAGAGAATATTATTTTCAAATCCTCAATAAATCAAAACCTTGAATTTCTTTCAAAGAAAATCTTGATTGAAAGACATATCCAGTATTTATAAATAAAAATATTTCATTCACTATAATTATTGCAGTTTTCAGATGCAAAACTTACATCATTATCATCTTCAGATACTTTTCTATGAAAAAAGTTTTTCATTATAACCATTGTTTTTCTAAATTATCTTTTGTCCTTCAACTTAAATTATTGTACAGTTGAGTCAATCAAAACTTGAATGGAAATGCTTTTGAAGCCCACAAAAATTCTTAAATGGAGCTTCAATTATAATTTTGTCCTTCAGTTCAATCCTTTATCGTTTTGCAAAGTTTCTCAATAGATTTTAAGTAAGTCCATCATTTCAAACATCAATTCGAGGAAGTCCATTGATATTGGAGTGATTATATGATTACTACCTTTGATTGAAACTCAATAATAATTATTGAGCATTTCACAAGTATTTCAATTGAAGCTATCAAATAAAAAATGGTCCAAAACTAAAATACAGCAAAAAATTAATATTAGTCATAGAAGATGAGATTCTTATCTTTTGAGAAACTCATTGAAAAAAGTTGACTCTCATACCCCATTCGCGCTAAGTAAAATACTTGTGAAATATAAGTCAAAACTTATCGCGAATCGTACTTCGCATACTTCAGAGAAGTTGGAATTTTGAGACAACTTCAGAAGTAAGTCAACTTCATTTACTTATAGCGAACTATACTTCAATTTGATGTCAGTGTATTGCGCATCATTTCAAACGAAATACACTTTTCAAAATCATTAAAACAAAAATTTTAATTTTGACGACAGGCTGATTATAAGTTTGAGATGTGAAGTATTTTTTGTAGCCGAACGAACTTCAACTTACTTCTCAAGTTTTACTTTTGAAGTTTAACTTAGCGCGAACATACTGTCAATTTGAACTTAAATTAACTTTATATCTTTCTTCCTATACTCACTTTGCATATACTAAATGCTCATCAATTTAATTAATAAAATGTTAAAATGTATTTTTATGATAAGACAACTAATGACACATTTAACACACATATTTTATTCTGAATTTAATACTAAATATGTTATGTTATTTTTCTGTTATTTTTTGCACTATCAATTTTTTGCAGAGTTTCGTGCGCCTCAAATCATAATTTTACGAAATTTACATCTTTCTGGACCCAATCGAACCAGATATAAGAAGTTGAAATATTAGAGAATTAAAATTTGCTGAAAATCAGAACTTAATGAACAATAACTTAAAGTTAATATTGATGTTATGAAAAATGCAGATTATAAAAAATTACAGTTTTAGCTACAAATTCGTTAAGCAAAAAAAACTCAAATTAATTAACTCGTTTTGACTTATTTTTGAAATTAAATTTTATTTGATTGAATGAAAATTCAAAAACTGCAAGTATTTTATTAATGAATGCCATGCAAAAAAGTTAACAATATGAAAAAATAAGTTTTACTTTAAAATTATAAGAAATCAATTCATTCAAACGGGTTGATTGCAGTCATTTTCGATAAAACATTTAGCAACTCAATAAATATTGATTTAGTTTTTTGAATAGAAGGTGGTGAAAATTCAAATGTATTACAGCTTTCTGAGTCTTTTGGATGATAATAACAAAGATATTTCTCCACTTCAGAAAAGAAAGAATTTATCATATCCTCAACGAATTCCTTATTTTCCTTATTTGTAATTTCATTTAATGTATCGCTTTTGTATCTCCAATAAGAACTGTTAAGTATAGGAACATTTGGATTTTTATAACTTCTATACTTTTATAACAATTATTACTTACCAGCAATTATTTTCTAATTTTGCTTTTTTGAAAGTTGGTTTCTGGATATCCAGCAGGACATCGATGTGTCTGTCTCTAAAAACTGTCAACTGATTATTTAGTTCATTGACTTCTTGTGCGTTTTTGATGAATTTCTCTTTACTTATTTTGTTAGCGCAATAAATGTTCATTTTTTTGTTAAACGATTTAACAACTATCATAACAGTGAGCTTAACGATTATATTCCAAGCGAACTTTTTCTTGACATAAAGTTGAAATGCTTCTACACGTTTTTTGTGAGAACTATTGATATTCAATAGAATATAAATAATTGTGAAGTAAATAGTTATTAATTTAGAATTAACCTGCATTCAAGTATAATTTAGTCATTGATCAGTTAGTTATAAAAATTGATTATTAATGTGATTCTTGATATTTTTTGAATTTGAATGTGAATATCGTCAATAATAGCTAACGAAAAAATCAAGTTTTTGACTTACTCATAGGGAATCATATAATTAT
>JAQFXV010001734.1:0-12421 GCA_034694065.1 Camisia spinifer | reverse complement strand
TTTACTGATTAAATGTTTTTATATGAACTAGAAGTTCAAAATAGATTCACCGCTGATATGACAAAACAAATTCATTCATAAATAGCTTATAATTGATAAATAAGAATTTTTTTCTATTATGTATGCAATAGTTTACATTTATCAGATCAATAAAAATTTGATTAATCATATAATTATTTGTTTTAGCCGATAAAGAGTTTGGGGTATGTCTCAAAACTTAAAAAAAATCTTAGATTTTCCTAACTATGGTAATAATGTATGAGCAAAAATGTGTAGCAGAACAGAGCGTCCCATAAGTTTGATTCTCAAAGAAAAGTTATCAAATGCTAATCTGATTTTAAACTGTTTATTCATTTCATAAAAATAACTTTACTCTGCAAATAGTTAGCATTTTGTGTCCCGTGAGGTTATACTATAATTGGGACAATTCATACTTATCTGAATTAGTTTTTAATCAACTTTGAATTCAAATTGAGTCGAAAATACATAACAAAATCTTTTCCAGGTTTAGAGTATTTCCCATTATATATAAGAACTGATTATCCAAAGGTTTCGAAATTATTTCCCAATTATTGCAGTCAAATAGCATGATATTGTCGAGAAAATTATATCACATAAAAGTAAGTCAAATAATAAACTTTTAAACATTTAGAATAAGAAACTTTTGAGGACAGGAAAACATTGAATTGTTAGAAAAATGATAAATATTTTAATTGAAATATAAACAAATATTTATTGTTATAAATGAAGATACATTTAAATGAATTTTAGCATATCTTTTAAACAATAATTAGAAATTAAAGCCTTAGGCGTAATGATCTTCGCGATCAGCACTCGTATAATCAGAATCTTCTAAATTACTGAAATTGGAAAAATGGGCATTTCGATGATTTTCGTGATAAAACTCTTTAGGATTAGCCAATTGTAACTCGTATTTCATTGAAGAGTCGTGTCGGACACCTGTTTGAAAATGAAGTAAAGGTTAATTAGTTGAAGTGTTATTTGTGGTATTGTTTAATATAATTACCCATAAAATTATAATTCCATGAGCCCTGTGATGGAACCATATAAAAACCAAGGAAACGATCAGATAATAACATCTGAACTCTTTCATAATGAGAAGGCAGATAACCCTTAGGATTATTGCCGCGATCGGTGTTTTGTCGGCCCCACTCAAACCCTCCCGGAGTCAACTTATAAGCAGTCAAAGAGCATGAGCCAGGAGTGAAACTGCATGTAATGACAATACTTTTGTCCGCATCCCATGAAGGGTTGTCAGACATTATTTTGGCGTGAGTTGTGATGTCTTGAGGCGACAGTTGTGGTAATTCATTAGGTTGTGTGTGAATCCATCCTAAAGGCTCCAAATCAGTCAAATATTCGTGAGAGGGCAACACAGACGGCAAATGAACGACTTGATGAGTTCCCCATTGAGGAGGCATTACTATACATCGTATTTCTTTTACTTGAGGGTTATCTGTAGGACTCATTCCATATAAATAACCGGCGATTTGTGTTCTCAAATCAGAGATTATGATAAACTTTTTCAATATATTTTTAGGCAATATATATGTGAAACCCGTTTCCTTTATATCATCGGAAGAAACATAGATATGATTTGTTCTCAAATGTAAATTAGTGGCCGAAATGGCTCTAATTCTCCATTCGGTTTTACTCGCGAACGTTTGTGTTTCATAATTACTTGTTGTCGATGTAATTATTTCATCGCCGTGTTTATTCACTGTTCTCGTAGTGGTGGCCGTCAGTTGCGACTGTTCTTTAGTTTGCTTTTCAATTTCGGCGATTTGTTGTCTTTGAGCCGATGGCGCAGAGATTTCCATTCCAAGAATGATATCTCGAATTTCTGACTGTGTCAGTGACGCCACATTCACGTTATTCTTTTTTCCATAATCAGCCAAAATTAAGTCTTTCAATTGAACTTCAACTTTAATCCATTCTTCGTCTGTAAGAGTGGGCCAAATATGATGCGGTTCTGTTATAGTTGTTTTGTCCGGTTTTAGAACTACTTTTGTTCTCTCATTATTGACGTGAAGAGCTCTTAATATTAAAATTAAACGCGAAAATGCTGTATAAGAAGAAATTGTTTTAAGCCAATCGTCGTAGAGATTGAATAAAACCATTTGAGGTTCAGTTGCTTTAAGGATAAGGTCACCAAATTTTTCGACTTTAAGACAGGCTTGAAATGGGAGCTGAAGTTCACTTCCTTTGATCACAATATTTGGGAAATCGAGTAAATGAACCTATTATTGAAAGTAAATTTTAAAATCAATTAATAAATTGTTTCAGATCTGGGAATCTGTAGCACATGAAACAAAATATTTTTAGAATATTTTAGTGACTACAGAACTATGAGAACGATTGTTATTATTGCTGAGTCTTTACGCACATTAAATTTGAAATAGATTTAAATATGCAAAAAAAGATGAGATTCAGCATAAGTAAAGAAATAAAAGAGCATAAAGTAATTGGTTTACCTCTAAGGGGTCGAGCATTCCTTTTCTCGTAACGATTATCTGTTTGGGTTGTTCTTCAACAGGTAATGAACGGATCAAAGCGGCGACTTCTTCAGCCGTTTTCCATTTGGCCAATTGTCCCAAACGTTTCTGTCCCGCCCAAACACTCGTATGAATTATTTTTAAGAACAATTGTCCGGTTCGGGGATTGAATATAAAAATAGCGCCATTGATAGGCTTTGTCGTCAAATTTCCTTCAAATGTTTTATGAATAGTAACGCGATAGACATTAGTGTCATCAACAAACCAAATAATTTGATTTGAAAATAATTCTCCATAATTTTGTGATGAAAGGTATGGTTCAGTTGGTTCTGATGAGTAAAGTTGTAAACCCTTTCGGATTCGTTCTCTCAATACATAGAGCGCAGGATTTGCTTTAATGATCTTCGCCATCGCCTGTTGTATTAAAGGCTTTGCGCCCGGAAACCAATTACCATAAGCAGAATGAAGATTATATGCGAGATCTATTGCTATTAAGACACCAGTAGGTGAGGGATATATACTCATGTTGTCAGTGGTGTAGTCGAGAAACTTTGCTCTCGCGTATCGCTCGATATCATGTGAATCATAGTCACCCCAACGCAACTGTACATCAATCCAATACTTTTGAGTAGTTGTCCCGTCCATTACGTCTTTAGAATCAGCTAAAAGAGAGGGTCGCGAAACGTTCCACTTATAGGCAGCGAAAAGTAATATATCTGCACACGAACTGTTCATTTTATATGATTTTCTCGGATGAATAGTTTCTTTTTGAACTGTTTCGATCTCAAGCGCGTCGAGTTCTTGATCAAAAACTTGACACAAATCCATAACAACACTTTCATGAATCTTTTGCCACAAATGAGCGCGAAATATCTGAATGAGTGAGATCTTAAGAGTTGGTATCTTTCCGTGCATAAAGATTCCGGTCAAGTCGAGCTGCACTTGAAATCCTACGTAAACATTAGCCCTGTTTATAGTCGGAGACCACCAGAGCGTAAACCTTCGGTTTGGTATTTGATTCAATCCAGATCTTTGAGCGTTAGTCAGCTTTTTGTATTTCATCGATTCTTCAAAACCACTCGCTTTCTCCCAAAAGAGTCCTTCCCATGTCGGAAAATATGTACCTTTAAATAAAGTGTGTTCAAGAATGCCTTCAACGCCTCCCAAAGCTTGAATCATATCTGTTCTATAATTATTAAGATTCCAAAGCTTTCCGTCATGTCTCTGATGAGTCCACCAAAAAGGGTTTTGTTTCAATACTTGATATTGTTTGAAGTCTGTCCTCACACGCCATCCTTTATCATAAGCTAATGTATGTCTATCTTTTTGGAAGAGAGTATTAATTCTTGGTATTCCGCGATCCCAACTGTCTTCCAAGTCTTCTAAAGTCAATCGTCTGTTTTGAGCCAAAGCTTCCTGTCGTTTAAGCGCATATTCAGCCCAAACTCGTTGAGAATCAATGAATTCTGTTTCCCAGGGCTGGATATATCTGTATAGATTAGGAATCACTTGATCCTCATCGTGAGACATTCCAGATCTAAAATGAGTTATACCAAAGTCTGTTTGTTTAGACCATCGAAGGTCTGACTGAGGAATGAGAACGTGACCCATTGATAACATTCCGAGTCCACCCAATTCTTTAGGTGTATAGAAGACAACGGGTGGGAACCGACTCGGCATCTTTGAATTCAGACCTATCTTAATACGAGTTTGGATTTTATTCTCACATTTGACTAATAAGTCTAAAAGTTCTTGAGTGTTGACAACAGCCTCGCGATAATAAGTCATTAAACCAATTAGAGCTGTATTCCATTTATTGACAATTTTGGTGAAAGTGGTCGAACCCGAAGCCATCAATATTTGTCGAACTCTGTTATGGAAGCGTTGCATTGACTCGTCATCAACTCTTAGAAAGCATTGAGCGGTTCTTTCTTTGGTTACTTCGTTTTGTAGATTCCAAACGCCATCTTTATGTGTGAACTCTTCGTGAGTCATTCGACATTTGGGCAAAATTCTACACTCAAAGCCACACATATTGAACAACAAATTAGGATTATCTTTACTGTAAACACAGACAAAACTGTTTTCCCACTGAATTGTAGTCACAGAACGCGGTAATCGATTTTTGATATCCCAAAAGACAGCACGACCTAAGTTTACGTCATGTTTCATAAGTCTCATGCGTGCGTCTCGTGGCCAACACTTCTTATTATTATAACCAACAATATTCTCATTATTAGGGTCCGGATGTTCTGTTAAATATCTTTGAATCAGATCACGAGCTTCTTCTGCAGTGAATCTGAAAAATATATGAACTCTATCGATATAACGAGAGTAGAGTCTGATTGGATGCGCAGATTCAGTGATAACATCTTGATATGTGAGAAAGTCATTTGGCATTTGTGGCGGACCAACCATTTCACTCGCTCTCTGTAAGCCCAATACCAGTAAATCTAAGACTAACCCATAATATTGAACGATAAAAGAAGAAAATTGTAATCCTCTTATAATTCCATAAGAATTCGTATGATTCATATCCTTATAATTTATGACTACATTATTCTTTGCAGTCATATAATCAGCAATATTATGATCAACAATAAGACGCAACAATCTGTTAAGTAATGTTAAATCAATCTTTTCGTATAACTTTTCATAACGAGACTCAAGCATAACATTACACTCTCTTTCAGTTGTATCCCAAACGTCTTGTAAATTATTGATTCCCTGACACCATTTGTAAACCAGTAAAGGAGGAGGTTCTGAATCTGCAGGTTTTAACCACTGAGGAAACAGATGTCGTTTGTCTGCTTCGTACCAAAGATACTGATCTAAATAAGCATCAGTTATCTTTTCAAGTGGTTCAACATCATAGACAGGAATTAGATGTGAATACAGATCCATAAACTCAATGCTAACTTCACGAAAAGCTCTTTGAGTTAATAAATGACGTTTAATACGAGATAAAGCTTCGTGAGGATTATCGTACGCCTGCTCTATAAGACCGAGTTCTTCGCGTTGCGATTGATTTAATCGACTCTTCACACTATAGGCCTCTTTCAGTCGTTCTAAAGCTAGTATTAAAAGCTTAGTGTCGTGTTTGTATGAAAGTGGAGGAAACGGAATGGGAGAGAATCGTCGACTTTCAAGCCAATGAACAGTTGTTGTGTAAATGGCAACCGCTTCTTCAGCACTAATATAAGGTCCATCTTTCAAATAGTTATGCTGTCTCTCTTGTTCAGCCTTCAAATACAAGCGCGTCAGTCGTCCTAAATTTTTCTTACAAACAGTTTTATCAACAGTGGCTCCTCTTCTGATTCGTTCTCTATTATAATGAGCAGTATTTGTCCACCAGTCGGCCTTCATTTTAACAAATCTTAATATCATATTTTCAATAGGAATGGGAAGTCCGGGTACTTTCCATGGAATGTTAGCCTTCCAACAACGCCAGGCCTCACTCAAGTGTTGCAAAATAGTTCGCGCCTTATTTTGTTTGATACCTTCCGGCATCATATCTATGATATCGTGCATAACAGAAGCTCTAAGTTCTAAATCAAAATGACTTTCAACTCTCTGTTTAGTAACTGTTTTAGCGACTCCTTTAGAATGTCTTCCTTCGAATTGACGCGAAAGTAAGTTTCCTAACCATCTTTCAAGCAAAGGAGTGATTCCACGCATAAAGAAGAGCCAAACCCTCCAACCCGGTGCCCAAAATCCACAACCGGGTCCTTTGCCAACGGGTCCGGTATTGAATCGATAATAAATCAAATGCTTCAAGTCTTTGCACATTCGAATTTGACGCATGAGTTTGTATTTGTAGCGATACATTCCAGTCAGTTGTCCGACATGTGCGAACACATACTGTAAACCATCGGCCAATTGAAAGGCATCGACATTGTTTAGACGATACTGAACATGACTGTCAACCACTAATTTAGTCAAACGAAGTATTTCTCGACACAAATGAAATGCATTTCCGAATCGAGATTTCTTTCTTTCTTTAGTCGTTAGAGTTTTGACTGGTTTTAGATTGAAATTATAGTCCAAATGAAGATAATTCAAATTTTTTCGATGAATAAGTAAGTTAAGCATATTATATCCCTGACGACAAACTTGAAGACCGGCTTCAACCCAATCAAGTGTTGTTGATTGAAAAAACTTCGTTGCCTTAAATGATCGAAATAAGTAGCGCTTCTTTTGAGGTTTCGGTGGTCTGTGTTTTAGTGCATTCAACACAAAATACTTCAATAGTTTTTGATAAGAAACTCTAACTTTGACAGGCATTGCAGGCGGACAGTGCTCTTTATACCAACATTTCACTAGAGGAACATCAATAGCTCTACGAGTTCTGTCAGACCTGAGATTATAAGGACGCGGAGCCCAAAGCAATGCTATTCCATTTGCAGTATTATCTGTATAAAGCGGACAATTATTCATAAACGGTTCGATATAATCAGGCAATACAAATGGTTCATCTTCTTCATCGTCATTAGGTAAGGGTTCAATTGTTTTGGTTGATGTGCGACTGTGTGCGATAGGATTGACCAATGGATCGAAATAGAAAGCCGGCAAATCAGGGTCTTCTGTTTTGATGAATACAACATTTGGTGTGTGATACCTATTATATGGGTTTATCAAATAATTAATGTGTGTGAACTCAGCGACTCATAAACTGTTTCTTATGCATAGAGTCAATACGCAATTCACAGCTTAACAATTTATAGTTAATTATATACCACTTCAATACAGGTAAAAGTTGCTTTTCAATTAATAACAACTTTATAGATATAAATTTGAAAATATTATAACTAATTATAGTATGAGTGGAATAAAAAGCAAAATAAATATAAATAAGAGGTAAGACATAAATACATACCATGAAAGATGTACATAATGTGGTAAATTGTTGTATAAATACGGAAATGCTATTCTATACTCAGTACGAATCGGTTGACGAATAATTATTTTGTTGATATCATTGAATTCATTCCAGTCTTCATCGGCAGGATTTATATCTTTGATCAATGGTTCAAATTTAGGTCCGCCCGGAATCGCCATATTTAGTGCTTTTGCTGTAAAGAATGACTTCAAATCGAAAAGATAGAAATAGTTGTCATCCACTAAATCAGTTAACAATTGATTTGCGAGACGATAGAGTGTCGCCAATTGAGGTAAAGTAAGATACCATCTTCTATAAGAGGTTCCGTTCACATACTTTGTATCGATCAGAGGCTTGTGATCGTAAAACCATTTGACAACATGACTGTCTTCTTCATTATCTAAATCCATTTGAATGGCTTCAAGTGGTTCGACATCAAGTACATTGTCTGCATAGTCAAGAGGAGGCTCTTCGTCATCGAATGGCGGAAATCTCATTCGTTTGAAATGTCTTCGATCGCGCTTTTCTCTCCTCATCATTATCCACATCGAACCCCATTGGGCTATAAAGATAGGTTCGATAACCCATGGAATCTCATTAACAAAAGTGATGGCGCCTGTGATGTGATATAAGACAGAAACATCTCTGATCTGTTCCCACGGCATCGGCATGTTTTCCATAAGTTTGAGGACTGCGTGTGGCATATATTTAAGAGCTCCCAAATAGACTCTTTTATCGTGTCTATACTTTTTTGAAGTCATATCTCCGTGATCTCTAATTATTTTTCTCAGGTGTTCGGGAGGCATCTCTTCCTTTTGTGCGTCAACAAAACCAAACTTTCGCTTTTCTGCGTAACGTTTCGACTGCAAGTGTTGCCATTTCTTTGCTTTCTCTTTCAGTTCTTCTTCAGATAGAAAGTTGTCGCCAGTCATTGGTTGTGATGGCTGTGAATGTGGGGTTTGTTGTGTTTGTGGTTGGAGTGCATGTGATGGCGATTGAATCGATTGAGGACTGATTCCCATCCCATGCATGTGTTGTCCGACTATACCTATGGGCGGACCCATTGGTTGACCCATTGATTGAGCTATTGATTGAGCCATTGTCTGACCCATTGTCTGACCCATTGTCTGACCCATTGTCTGACCCATTGTCTGACCCATTGTCTGACTCATCGGTGGACCCATTGGTGGCTGCATTTGTCCACTCATAAGACCCATCATGTATTGCTGTTGTAGAAGATATGGTGGAACTGACATCTTATCAATATTTAAATGTCTTCTCACTAACAAATCATTAATTATTTATCTATAAGTAATAATAAATAAACAAACAATTATTTGTAATATTTCATTATTTATCTATTTTTTTTATTCAAATAAATTAAAACGTAATCAAAACGTTTCAATATTTTTCAATTATCAATAATTTCAAAACTAATCATTTAATTAATCAAAACTCACACAAAAAGTTGATGTCATTTAAAAATCAATTGTTTTCATCAATTATTAAATTCATCAAAATATTCATAATTAAGTTTAAGTTTTAATTTATTGTTTTGTTTATTATTAATATTAAGCTTTAGTAACCAAATAATAAACCGGTGCTTCACATACTGTATAGGAGTGTTTTGTAATGGCTGACAGTTTTGGGCTTTTATTGTACTAATACTCTAAACAATATAACTCTATTCCAAAACCACTATTTATTGTGAGAGATCATTAGTAATAAAGGGAATGAATTGTCGTTTTTACGCTTCAACTAACAAACAATAACGTTTAGAATAGTATTTATTTTTATAGCACTTTTTAGTCCACTTCAAAAACTATTTAAATTAAAAGCTATCCAAATATCGGTGTTGTCTTTCCTCAGATAAACATTAAACCAAATGTAACGCAAAATGTCACAAATATATTAACTGAAGTATTAATCATTAGATAATTTTCAACAGAATTTATAACTTGTACTGTAATTACTAATAGTATAGCATTACTTGTTTAGAATCGATTTAAATTAAATTATTGAAAAATTAGATTAGATTTTGAATATTTCTTTATTTATATACAAACATAATAAACAAATTATAGCTAATAGTGAATACAATAATTAAATTAAAAGAGTTGAGCGTTAAATACCGGTATAATTGAAAGAATTGAAAATAGTTATAATGGAAGAGTAGGTCCGATGTGAGTGTCTAAAGGTATTTGAGGGACTGCTAGTAATACCTGTTTATGTTTAATAGTTCCCAAAGCAGACAAATTATCACCAGAAAATGAGACTAAATCTTGAGTGATATCTTCAGATGAATTGCTATTCACTTCTTTCGATAATTTATTTTCTTGTTTAACATTTTTGGCCAAATTTAGGTTTTGATCGAAAAGAATATCGAATTTGATTCCAGACTCTGTGTCTTCCAATTCAATTCGACCACTTTTATAGACTCTCATTTTGCCGATATATCCGTCTTGTCTTTTGAGAAAATCTTCTGGAATTTGCATTATTAGTAGTTTTTCTTGATTTTGTTCAGATTTGAGTAAATTATAGGGATTTAATGGTTCGTCATTTGATTGTTTGACAACTCTATGACTGCTAACACTTTCCCAGCCTTTCGGTAGAATCAGATCCTCATCATCTTCATAACCATCATCAACAAAGTTGTCGCCATAGAGTTTACGAATAATACCAGCTTTACTTTCAAACTTAATCTTCGAATCATGTTTTTGTGGAGAGTTGTCTCCACTTCTATCACTTCCTCTTTCAGTTTTGAATTCACTTTTAATTCTGGTCTCATTTGAAAGTGAATTTCGTTTTCTATTATTTGACATATCATTCAAACGACTAGACCTGAGCTCTGGATTATTGGCACCGCTGAAGACCGCGGCTTCCATTTGAACGAACTTTTTTGAATCATTATATTTTCCTCTATTATTATTTCTCGAATTATTCCTCAATTGTTTTCCACTTCTATTTCTCGATGAATTGTCATTAATTTCATTATGAGTTGTATTGTCTTCACTGGCATTACGTCTCACAGGAATTGTTGGTTTAAATGTTCTTTTAAGAGCTCCTCCTTTTGTAGTGATTGGCGATGAATTTGATGATACATTCGATGAAAGTATTGCTTGAGATGAATGAGACTCAGATCTAAGTGATGGCAGTCTTTGTGTCGATGCGTTTTGTGTTCCTTTTCTGGCGATTAAACCTCGAGGAATACCAACACTTTCACTATTTTGCGACATTTCTCACATTCATTACCAATTTATCGACACTTATTGTCTTTTAATTTTTTCTAAATTATTTATCTTTAAATGTTTTCTAAGTTATAACTCTTCAATCATTTAACAAACAAAACATGTGTTCATAAGCCTTAAAAAATAACAATATTATCATTTGATTTGAGGGGTATTTCAATAATAAAATACATTTTGTAATCAAATTCAAAACAATTATAATTCAATGAAATTTTCCGTTTATTTAAAAATAAATATATTATTAATTTGTTGGAAATATAGATTCAATCATTAGATTAATTGTGATATGAATTTAAAATCGAATAAATTTATTAAAAAGTATAATATTTAAATAGCTATTAGTTTGTGATACAATGTTTTATGATTAAGAGTCCCCTTAAAAGTGAACATGCATTGAATTTGATATGATTAGAGACCGAACATAATTGTTTTTGAATACATATTCTACTATTTATTAATAATTTTTGCTCAATTTAACTTTATTTGTAAAAAACTTTTTAATTGTAATAAACAAATATTTGTCGTCTATTTTTACATAGTTAACATTTAATTTGATTGAATTAATAATAAGTTAGAATTAATATTAAAGAAAAATGAGTACAATATTGGAAAAAATAGCTGCCATTGAGTCAGAGGTTTGTGAATTAATGATTTATTAGATGTATTAAATTGATAATATGTTTGTGTGTAAAGATGGCTCGAACACAAAGGAATAAGGCAACAATGGGTCATTTGGGTCTTCTTAAGGCTCGTTTAGCAAAATTGCGACGAGAATTGATAACCCCAAAGGGTGGCGGAGGGGCTACTGGTGAGGGTTTTGATGTGGCCAAGACTGGAGACGCTAGAATTGGATTCGTTGGATTTCCTTCTGTCGGAAAGTCTACATTATTGACAACTCTGGCGGGTGTCTATTCAGAAGTTGCCGCTTATGAGTTCACAACTCTAACAACTGGTTAATTATTTATGGATTTAATACTCATTCAAATATTTCATTTATTTATTAGTTAGTTATTAATGAGTTATTGTTTCCATTAGTTCCGGGAGTTATTAAATATAAGGGCGCAAAGATTCAACTCTTGGATTTGCCGGGAATTATAGAGGGGGCTAAAGATGGCAAAGGAAGAGGTCGTCAAGTGATAGCAGTGGCCCGAACTTGTAGTCTCATATATATTATATTAGATGTATTAAAGCCTTTACAGCATAAAAAACTTATTGAGAAAGAATTAGAAGGATTTGGTTTGCGTTTAAATAAAGATCCGCCGGCTTTGACTGTTAGGAAGAAAGATAAGGGAGGAATCAATTTGCAGTGTTTAGTACAACAATCAGAACTAGATTTAGATACTGTTAAAGCTATTTTAGCTGAATATCGTATTCATAACGCAGATGTTTTTCTTAAAGATGATGTAACTTCTGATGATTTAATTGATGTAATAGAAGGAAACAGAATATATGTTCCGTGTATTTACATATTGAATAAAATCGATCAAATCTCGATCGAAGAATTGGAGATCATATACAAAATTCCTCATTGCGTTCCCATTTCAGCACATCATAAATGGAATTTTGATGATTTGCTGTTCAAAACTTGGGATTATCTAAAACTCATACGAATGTGAGTTTTTGTTATTAAATTTGAATTTTATTTTAAACTTATTTCATATTTACAGTTATACCAAACCTAAGGGACAATTACCTGATTATGAGTCTCCGGTTATACTGAGTCAGGACAGAAAAGCAGTCGAAGATTTTTGTAATAAATTGCATCGAACTATTATGAA
>JAQFXV010001733.1:0-12424 GCA_034694065.1 Camisia spinifer | reverse complement strand
AAAAGTTAGAGATTTGTTCTATTTTTATATTAAAATAGAATAACTTTTAGTGAAGAGTACCCTCACTTTTCATGCGTTCAATCAATTATAGTGTATGAAAATCTTATATTTATTTAATTATATAGTAATATATTGATAGTGTTTAAATCATTTAAAACAGTTTAATAAACTTTATAGCCTTATAATTTACAGACAGACAAAAGTGTCGATAATTTTTAAATAGAAATTGAAATATATCTTAAGTTACTATACAGTACATGTATTCAGCATGTATTGTACTCTTTATATTGAACGAGAATTAAATTTTGTATTTGATTTTTGCAGGTTTTATTAAAAATAGATGACGAATAACAATATGATAACGAAAAATATTGATTAAAGATTTAAAGAATTTTTTTTTAATCTTTAGATTTTTTGTTTCAAAGCATTTCAATAATTCAAAGACTATTTTTATTCCTGTATAAAATTTCGATATATTTCTACTTTAATATTAATTTAAAATTATCGAAATTTTTCTATCCAAATGAATCATCGATAAGACAGTATTGATAGTAAAATATTTAGAAAAACCTAAAGTTCTAACTTTGATTGATAAACATAAGGCTTTGTTGATTAACACAATTAAAAATAAGTCTCAAAAGTGCTCTGAATGAAATATCTCATTCATATGGTTTCGAAAGATTTGAACTGATAGACAATTCAAAATGAATCAAAATTGAATACAGGATCTAATAATAATGAGAAAGAGGAATATAAGATTTGAAGAACTTGAAAATGTCTACAAAATGATACCGGTTTAATGATTTTTAGTCATCGAGTTCCAAAGTTATGTTGGTTTGAAAATAGTGAGTTTTTTGTATTCGGGCTGATTGCCTAGCTACGTTTTAAAGCCGATTAAATTATTTTTGAGCATCTTATATCATAACATATTTATGGTACAAATACTTTGAAATCCGGGCCGCAGTTGAATCTTTTTAGAATTAAATCTCATTTTAATCTTATTAAAGAGGAATACAACCAAATTATAAATTTTGTTTAATTTGAGAGAATATTGTTTAGTATAAATTGTTTTTAATCACTCACAAGATTCGCTTACTTTGTATAATAAGTTTAGATCTTTTAAAGTATGCCAAACACATGCCTAACTTAATAAATAATAGATATTGTAATTTCTCAATGAATTTCAATGAATATAAATAACTTTAGTAATAAACAGATTTGCATTTCTTTCCTGATCATTCCCACTCTAAAAGTTTTGGAAAAAGTTGAATGTTTATATAAAATAAAATAAAGTTTTGTTTCGAGAAAATGAATCATTATTAGTCTTAAATGAGACACATAGCAAAAAATAAGTAAATGATCAATTTATTATCAATCGACAAATTAAAGTTTTGTTGCACAATATTTAGATTGAATGTCATTTCTTTAATAAATTTCGTGTAAAGTATCAAAAAAGCAAAAATTTTGTTCAAATAAATTAATTGCCAATTCACGAGAAAATGAATCAAAAATTTTATAGAATTCTAAAGAATAGTTCATTTGATAAATTCCAAGAATAAATAAATTCTGAGTTCTATTTTGATTATTTGTATTATTAGTTTAGAAACAGATGTTATCGTGTTTTAATTAATTCAATTTGTTTATTAAACATCACAAAAAAACGATAAATAAATAAATTTCTAAAAAATTCATTTCGTTTTATTTCATTTCAAAATTGTTCAATAATTGGCTGAATATTAATTGATATTTTTAGCAAAAAAAATTGATCCTATTTTTATGACATCAATGTTTGAATTGAAACAATATTTAATGTACTGTTGAATAAATATTAGTTAACAATAAAGAAATATTATATTTTTGATTGATTTGTATACTTTTGATGATGTTTTACGTCATACGAGAGCTTCTGAATCAACGACTTTTGCATTCTCAGGAAATATGCCTTTAATTATATTCTATCCTATAGTGATGTTTGACATCGCCCTATACTTAAAAAGTTGGGTTACTCTTTTCGGTATCAAACTATTTACAAATTATCTTTCAATTGAAATCTAATACTTATTTTTAAGTCACATCTAATTTTGCTTCAATTAATTATTCAAATCAATTCTATATCAATAAACTTTTCAAATTCAAATTTTAGATTATTTTTAAAACCGGTTATCAGTATTAGTAAGAGTAATGGTATTCCAAAATTTTGAAAAGTTTATAAACTTGAGCTCAATATAATATAAGGTTGAGTTGAAGAATATTATTTAATAATTCGAAAATATTTAAATGAAAAATTAAACTGAAGGAAAATTAAAACATTTCAAGTATTGAAAGGGATTAAAAAAAAGTAAATGTTAAACCGAAAATAGTTATTTAATTAGTATTGAAATTGTTTTATTAGAGTTAATGAAGAGCATGAGCTTTAGTAAACCCACGAGTCAAGTATCTTAAATTCAAACTCAACATCGAAGATCTTCAGATGAGATTCAGCCATAGCTATAACTTTTCGTTTATAAATCTCACAATACATTTCAGGATTTCATAGATCTCAAAAATATTTTAGGATTTAAAAAAAACTTTTCTGATAAAATGGGATGAATTGAATATTCGGCTCATCAGAAATCTTTTCAATGATTCAATATTTAGATTATTTAAAGCATTGAATTATATTTTGAATAAAAATTATGAATGAAAATATTGTGATATAAATACTGTAAACTTAAGCTGAGACTAAAGCCCTTGAGCTTATGCTCATCACTAACTCGTAAGTCTAGTCTATCCTCTGCTATATTTTAATGGAAATAATAATATGAGTCAAAGTGTGCGCTCACTCAGTGAGAACTCCAACTGAATCTCATATACAGTGTATTAAATACTATAATAGTATTAATTCCAACATTTCCTGCATTTTCTTTCGTTAACATTTTTGAGTGAAAACTATCGCCACCACAAACATAACGATTACACCCACCGTTCGCTCAATTTGTTTCCATCAACAGGTAATACATCTCTAATTCTTAACCATTCTCTAAATTCTTTACTCTTTACTCATTTCTCTTTCAATTGTCTTATTTTTTGAATTTTTTTGTTGTATTTCATCGTTTTGTTGAGAAATATTTGAATATTTTCTATGATATCAAATATTTATTATTATTGATGTTATGTTTTCATCAATTTATTAATGATTCACAAAACCGAACATTTCGGCGAATATTTATTTTAGTTGTAATTAAATTAATTAAAATTGTTTACTAATTAATAGGTTAATAATAATTACCTTAAGATCAATATCTGGTCTTCAATTAAGATCTAAAGCAAGAAAATGAGAGAATACAAGATCGTTGTGTTGGGTTCAGGAGGGGTCGGAAAAAGTGCTCTCGTATGACATCAATTATATTATCATTATTTATATCAATTTATTCATAATTTTAATCATTTTTAGTTAAATTTATAATAAATTTATATTAATATAAAGGACACAATCATTACTTATGATTAATTGATTTTACTTTTCATGTATTCTCATAACAATTGATGTATTGAACAAATAGACGGTTCAATTTGTTCAGGGTATTAAACATTCATTTATTCATTACTTAATTATTTAATTAATTTATTGAATTATTGTTTTTTTAAAGGAATTTTCGTAGAAAAATATGACCCAACTATTGAAGACAGCTATAGAAAGCAGGTTGAAGTGGATGGACAGCAATGTATGCTTGAAATATTAGATACAGCCGGAACTGTATGTTTGCATCTAATTATGAACTTACTTATTATTTAAATAATAAAATTGATTAAATTGATGAACATTAGGAACAATTCACAGCAATGCGTGACCTGTATATGAAGAATGGACAGGGATTTGTGTTGGTTTACTCAATAACAGCACAATCGACTTTCAATGATTTACAAGATTTACGCGAACAGATATTGAGAGTTAAAGACACTGATGACGTGCCTATGATTTTGGTGGGAAACAAATGCGATCTCGAAGACGAACGAGTGGTTGGTAAAGACCAGGGCGCGAATCTGGCCCGAAGTTTCAATAATTGCGCTTTTCTTGAATCTTCGGCCAAAGCGAAGATTAATGTAAATGAGGTCTGATATCAATCTTTACTCATTTGATGAATATTTGTGATTTAATTTTGAATTATAGATTGATTTTGTTTTAAAATAGATTTTTTATGACCTCGTGAGGCAAATAAATAGGAAGAATCCCGAGAAGAAGCAAAGGCCTCCTCGGAAACCAAGATGTTGTATCTTGTAATGTAGATTATGATTATCTAATATTTTAAACTGCTATTAAACTCCATTTTAAATTAAATGATAAATGAAAGTAATTGCCTGTAAAAAACATTTTCCCGATTCAGCCAATTATATATTGAAAGCAAAATATTTTAAACTTTTCATTATTATGAACTCATTTTATTACAATTTATAACTTTTATCACTAGTTATAATAGTTTTCATTTTAAAGAAAGACATATATAATAAGTGAGCACATTATTCACATTCAGTTTCCTTTTAAATTGACTAAAATTTGACAAATGATCAAAACTTCTCCAATTTCTAAGTCATGCAGAAATTAATGAATTTATTTCTTTTTGGTTTTGCTCAAAGTTTTATTGTTTTACTAAAACTTATTTTCAGTGTATTATTGCTTCTAATTTCATGTCTATCGCAAAGTTTTCCAAATGTTATTTATATATATATTTAAAACTCTGCACAATCTTTGACTATAAGTGGAAAGAATTTGTTTCGGGCATTAAATTCATATTAATTATGATAAAATGTTTGCCAATTAATGCTTTTTATAAAACAATCAAATATAATGTTGATTTGGGTGTTCATGAACTTACTGTTAAACATAATGCACCAGTTTTTGTGATTATATATAATTGTATTTTATAAACAATAACCACTTTGTTCGGTGCTATTGTCCTATTCTGTTCTGTTTCTCAATTGAAAATCAATTAAATTTGAATTTGGTTTAATTAATTATCAGATATAAAGATTGTTTAGAGAAAAACATCTGATTCTATACAGTGATTGTAATTTAATGATTATTAAAGTGCCCGCTCTGTTATACATATAAATCAGTTATAAATAACATAAAGTTAATTCAACTTTTTTGGGTATAAGATTTCGTCGCTATCACTGAAAAGGACGCATTCAATCACTGCTTTACAAAAGAAACACTTTTCTCCATTACGCAGAAAATGCGTGGCAATACATGACCTAAAAATAGATTAAATTGATCTGTTTTTAAAATAGAATTTGAATTAAATGATTGAATACCTGCAGGATTTGTGCCCGCATGAAAATACGGCTACTTTTCTATTTGCGTAACATATTGTGCACATCTCTTCGTCAGGAATCTCTTCCGATTCAACTAAACCTCTGTTTTGAAGCATGAGTTGATGACCAAAAACTAATGTTGAAATCATTTCGCGTAATATTAAGTTTTCTTCTTCGCTCACTTCTTCATAATTAGTTAAACTGAACATCTTTTGGTTCGATTGTATCCTAAGATCTAAGCCATCATTTGTTCCCATGAGAAACAGGAGAGATGTCGGCAAAAAACTTGCGTCAGAAATGATAGCACTGAAAATCAAAGTTTAAATATTTATTAGTTTTTTTGCAAACGATTTTAAAATTCAGTCAATACCTGATCGCCTTATCTTTAGAATCTTGACTACCTTTTAGTGTCAAAGCTATTAATATTCCGGAAACTGATAAAAGAATATTTATTTATAAGGTTAGAGTTGTGTAAATCGGATAATAAATCACAATCAAGAGGAAAAGTTGAAGTAATTTTTTTAAAGGTGTAATCATTTATCATAAAACTAAGTATTGAATATTTCTGAGCCAATAATCCGTTTGAAAGTAATCAAAAAGGTTTTTATATTCGTGTTATAATTCCAGACAATAAAGAAAATGTTTTCATCATTGAATCGCGAGCTTTATCTTAATTCTTAATGGATTAAAGCTTTGAAAAGAAATAAATTTGAACTCATAGACTCAGTGAAAAAAATGTTAATCAAAAATCTGAGTGCTTTGGGTTCTCAATAACACTCGTCAGAGAATATAATAAAATATAGAAAACACTAAATGCGATAACTAGTCAACTGAAACCAATGAGATTGGATGATAGAAGTTGATGAAGTTATTCGATTTTATAGAATACAGTACTTCCATAACTTCATTAATCAATATTTTAATATCTGAACATCTATTTTAAAGTGAATGATGGCATGTATATTATGTTTCTTTTCATTCACTCAATTTTTCAGAATAAAGCTTTCAAAAGCTTCAATAGTTTATTTTTATATCTCAATCAAGTATAGTATGAGTACAGCATTAATAAGTTGATTCTTAAACTCTATTTCTAACTAAATGCTGAGTTGAGTGGAAATAATTTTTATATTCACAATTTTGAACATTGTGTAAAAATTCAATTTTGAAGTGATCACTACTTTATACGACTGTTAAAGGCATTGAATAAAATTTTAATGGAAAATTCATTTGAAGTTTTTGAACACTATTTTTGGCAAAATTGGAGCAAATCTATTGATCATAATGTAAAGTGAATCGCGAGTAATAATTTGATGGTCTGCGACAAACCTCGCGAAACAATAAAGTTAATTTCTACCCAACGTAACCATTAAGAATGATTACGTTCTTCACCCAAACCAACCCAAACCAACCCAAACTTACAATACCTAAAATATCTTAAACTATCAAATATTATTTTAAACTAATCTAACCTAAAGATAAACTTAGTTTAGGTATAGTTTGATTATTTATGTAGGCTTTAGTCAAGTTGGGTTTCACACCAATTAGGACTTAATTGATTCGCGAGGTTTTGTACTAATACCTATTTCATGCATGTCTTCTTCAATATTACTTACACTAAGAAATTATGCGTTCATTTCATGTTAAGAATAATATAATTATTAATAAACTAACGGTTGAAGCAAAGACTGAAACAAAGATATCAGTATTTCATTGATTTTAAGAAATGATTCGTCAAATTATGCATTTTAAGACAGCATTATTCAAATGATTGACATTAAAGACTAAGAGTCAAGTTCTTCAACACCTTTAAGGAATGTATGATTATTGAAAATAAGCTAATTTTTACCGAAATCAATGATAAAAATTTGGTTCACATATTTTTAATAGCAATCAAAGGCTGAAGTAATAATTGAGAACTAATACCTGCGGCTAATATTTGAAAATGTGAAATAGACTCCAATTCTGGAATTTCAAGATCAATGACAAAATCGAAACATCCTGTAATCGTAACTCTATTTAAGATTTGACACAAGAGTTGAGTCAATTGTGTTAAAATCATTTCATTAGCAGGAGATAAAGTGATCAGTTCTGGATAGAGACTAATTATCATTTCCAAAACTCTTAATAGAGCTAATGTTAAATCAAAACAAGTCGAACATATTTTGAGTTGACGCGAATCTATGAACACCTTTTCAATGGGAAAAAAAATATAAATTGTTTATTCTTCTAAAATTTTCATAATAATTACCTTTTGTGGCCGATTCGCAGAGTTTTGGATCTCTTGTAACATTCCTATTGTTTAAAAAAAAGAACATAAGGCAAAGTTGACAGCATTTGTCATCTTATTTTGATTACAAAAAACATAATACTCAAGAACAGCATATGTTTTATTTGAATCATAGAAAGACCTGATAGAGTAGTGCAGCTCTTGAGCATTGCTATGCATTCAAATAAAATGGTAAATGCTGTTCAAAAACATATTTAATAACAAAACATTCCAATAAATTCAGAGAAACTCCAGTTCAGTTGACATAATAAACTGCTTATAAAAGTGATTGCAATCTTTCGTTCATTGATTAGATATTCTCCAATCAAAGACTGGTATAAAACCGATGGATGAGATTCTAAATTAATAAATAATTTATAAATTCAAAGTTCAAATGATAATATGGCGGAAAACTTACTCAAATAGTTTAAAGAAGTTGTTTGATCTTTATTAAGAGGAAAACACAATTTATTTGACATATTCGGAGGATTCGAATAACGATAAGCAAAACCGGATCCCTTCCAAAAGCGCAACTTATTTTGAAAAATGAATTTATTTAATAAGAATTTAATTGAATGCGAGTCTAATATGAGATTGAATGACACAAACCATTGTCCAATTGCTTTGAGCCCACGCTCTGTTCTCATACGGCAAACACAAAAATTTTATTAATTTTAAACGCTTTTCCACTGGAATAGATTCCAATGCAACTAAAGTTTCGGGATTTGAGACTAAAGAAGCCAAAGCTTGTGATAAGTTATCTTTAAGTTCAGCGATAGTCACTCTTTCATCGCAAAAATGAGAGGCAATGAAAGATGCGAATTGTTGTAAAAGTGATTCATATTCTTGTTTAGAAGTATCAGAATATTGAAGGGATGGAATTGTAAAGTAGAACCTAATCGATGAACAAAAAGATATAACACTTTCGAGAAAGTAATCGGGAATAAAGCTAAACAAATGGCCACAAGAACTCGCGTGTTCTAAAGTGTTGAGTAATATTTTCATTATCCAATACATATTAGCTTTTTTGTGTTGATTGAGTTCATTTGAATTAATTAATACGAGTTGACGAGTATATGAAACGATTTTTGTTTCTAAAACAGATAGAGTCTGTTCAGCCACTTCTTCTGGTAGTGATTCCCTTTTGAACCTATCATTCAATTCTTTATATCCTTTTATATATTCGTCTAAATTTTCACGAACAGAACAAAGTTTGGCTAAATGTTTGTGCGCACCCATTGTGTATATTTTAATGAGATTATCGAGTATTTTATAAATATGTTTCATAAGTGGACTCAAAGATACTGATTCTTCTATACATCGAGATCTGATATAATAGGAATTGTTCAAAATTAAGAATAAATTCTGAAAGGATTGTTAAATATATATAAATAATGTTTGAGCTCACAGTTCACACTGATTTTGTTTCTGCAGATAAGAAGCCATTCCACCAATTCTTGTGCTATCATTAGAAATATTTTCATTATCAATAAAATAAGTGACACCAATGAAATTGACCGCATCTTTATAGTGATTGCGGATTAAAGAAGTGATTCTTTGGAATAAAGATAACACAACTGGACAGAGATTAGGAATAATTTGGTGCGCGATTTGAGATCTAGTATTTAAGACAACAGTTTCGTTTACAAAAGTCTCTAATTTAGAGATAAAAATAGTTCGACTGATATCGTCCTCAAATATCAAAGTGTTTAATATCATTTCCTGCAAAGCTTCGACTTCACTGATCGCTGATTCGGTTGAACTGTTTCGTAAATTTTCAATGTTTTCATCGTTCAAAACAGTTTCGATAGAAATATTTGAAAATAATTGTGAAGTTAAAGATTCGTCTTCTATTGGTTTTATATCAAGTATTAATGGAAATTTGCACTCAAATAGTATGTGTTTCAACAAATACTGTCTCGTTTGCAAATTTTTGACTAATGATAATAAGACTAGAATAAAAGATTTCAAATTTAATAAGAGAATCAAAGCCTATCAGTTCATACCTCGAAGATATTGCTTCTGCTTTTCAAAGTTAATAACATGAGTTTCGTTTGGAATATCGCACGAATCGGTTATTATAATAGGAGAAAATCTAAACCCATAAACAATAGCTCGTGTCATACATTCTAAGCAATCGTGAATTTGCTGCTCTTCTAAAAGAGTCCACATTAAGCCCAAAATAGCATGTATTGTATCACAACTTAATTCCATAAATTTCTTTAGAAGACATTCTTCTATCACATATTTATTGGTAATAATATGACTCAATTTACTAAATAGTTTATTGCAAATTAAATATTGTGTTAATGAAAGCTGACTGCATGTGTCCATAGCTATCAAATTACAGATCCATTCAATTAGTAACAAACCGGCGCTGACCTGAGTTTGAATAAACAATTAGCAAAATATAATATTAAAAACTTAATCTCAAATACATAATCATTTGGCTGCGCTTCTAATGGTTGATAGCCTTCAACCGGGAATTTCAAAGGTGTTAAACCAAAGTTGGCTATAATTGACTCCTGATATGCAAGAGAAATGGCCGGAAAATATGCGAAAGACTTTCCAATGCGAACGTTATCAAAAGCAGTTCCCAAATGCTTTCCATTTCGATAGAAATCAATGTTTCCTTCATCGAGATCTATAGTACAAGTGATACAATCGCCGATTTGCCAGTTTTCACCATATTTAAGAGTCGATACATTCCATTTTCTCACCTTAATTATTAAATAAATTCATAATTCAATGTTTAAACATAAGTTTTGTCGCAAAATTTTAAATTCTACTAATATTTAGAGTCATTTTTTATAAATTGTTAATAAAAAGCTATTATTTCAAAGAAAAGCACTTAATTTAAAATAATTATTTCAAACAAATCTAATGTTGAATTTAAAGTTTTGAAAACATCGGATAGAAATGAGCCAAAAGGAAGTTCAAACTATACTTATATTTTAAATGTTTTATAATAGAAAAGATCAGTAATTCTGTTCATTATATCATTTAAATTGTTTGAAAGCCGAGATCAGTGTTTATAAATTTTTTTAAACATAAATTGAATAAAATAAATAAAAACCAACTCTATTTCCGTCAAAAGCATACGAATTATTGGTATCGCCGACACCTTTCTCTTGAGAATATTGACAATAAGGTGTAGACCATCCCAATTGCATAACACCTTTTGTATTGATCATCACCTCATACATCCATTTTCCCTATTATTCATAATAATTATTAATTAATTATTAAACAAATTAATGACAAACAAAAACAAATAGAAATGAATACAAACCTTATAAACACAAGCATTGGCTTTAATAGAAGAAAATCCTGAATGACTCGAAATACCCAATCGATCGCTATCTATGACTAAACTATTGTGAAAATACAATACAAATTAAAACTAATAATATTTAAACTATTGATAAATCAATTAATTATTGATAATGAATAATAAATGGATGAAAACCTGCCGACATTAGAACAAACATCAAATATAACTCTTTGTGATCCTAAACGTCCGCAAACATTAACATTTGCATCAAATTCTTGTTTATACGATAAATGACTTAATTTTGTTTCAATAAAACTTTCCAATGATTGAAATGTAATATAAGAGTCTTCGATGTCTTTATCATCTTCTGGTTCGAAGACATCATTTCGAAAAACTCTATTAAATAGATCTTTACCTGAAATATAAGTTTAAATTAATGTGAAATTAAACATAATTATTGACAAATAAATAATTATTACTTATATTTAATTTTGTCATAATTTAACAGCAAATAAACTTTTTAATAATAATTAATTGAATGATTAATTGAATAAACGTTTAATTATTCACAAAATAGTATACAATATAAGTGAATGTTAAATATATGTTAAGAAAATTATTTACAAATATTTAAGACATAATAACACTTAACGTAAAACACACTCAACAATAATATTTTGTCCTTAAATAGAGATAAACTAAAAACATATGATATTTGTTTGGAATTTATTTTATGGAAAATATTTGTTGAATGGTTTCATGTTTTTCAATGAAATTAAGTGAATAGAAAATACTTAGAGAGAACATTTCTCATAAAAATATTTAAGCAATGGAAATACAAGTACAATATAAACATATAAAAAGATATTCAACCCCTAAATTTTTTCCCTATACAAACAAATTATAAACCAATGATAGACTTTATTGAAGATGACATAATGTTATTAATATGCTTATTATATCTCTCTCAATCAGTCGTGGGCAAGGTATAGGTTTGCTATGGCCGTACGCCCCCCAAGATTTTCGGAAATCCAAAATGTAGTGCTTGGTCCCCCCTTCGCTTTTTTAGAAATTTTCAAAAAAGCAGTGCTTGGCTTCCTCTTTGATTATTTATGGAAAATTGGGAAATTAGTGCTTAGTACCTCTTTGCTTGTTGATAAGAATCAAGTAACTAGATAAATGAAATCGAAATTTTGATCATTTTTGCCGCTTGAAGTTTAAAATTTCCTATTTTCTCTGTATTTTCGAGTGATTTTAGGCAAATTTATGAAAATTTTCGAAAAAAATGTTAGACTAAAATTCTGAAAAAATTGTCTTTTAAATCCGATGAGTTTTGAACCCCCCTCAAAATTTGAGAAATCTGGGGTTGGCGCCCTCCCCAACGGCTTGAACCTTGCCCATGTCTGCTCTCAATACTAATGCTCCAACTAAATTTATATGATCTTTAAATGTTCAAAGATTTGAATATAAAAACCAAACAATTTGTTCAATACTTTATACATTAAGTAATGTTGGAGTTTTCGACAACTCATTTGCGAATTTTTAGAGTTTAAATTGAGATATAAAAAGTTTTTTAGCTTAAAAGCAACTTA
>JAQFXV010001732.1:0-12424 GCA_034694065.1 Camisia spinifer | reverse complement strand
AGATTGTGAGTTAACTTATTTTAAAATCAAATTTGATAAAGGTTTCAAAAGTGTTGTGAATGATTTTATTAATTCAATTTTTCTTTTTATATTAGTCTTTATAAACATAAAGTTGAATATGTGTCGATTATATTTTAATAAATAGTCTTCTGAACCACATCAAAATTCTAACATTTAATCAATTAATATTTTGCGTTCATCCAAATAATCAATTTTAACTAAGTTACTATTTCCTAAAATTTTTGGTTAAATAAAAATCCCACAATTTTTCAGATCGTTAATAAGTTACTATTCTTCTTGAAATCAAATTATATTTATAAATGAGTCGCAAAATGTAAAATTTTAGATTTTTTAAGAAAAAATATTTGATAGTTTTTCCGATTCTGAGAATAATCGAAGCCTAATATATAATCAGTTGAATATCCTTAAAATCATCCAAAGGTAAAGTAACTTAAATACTAACATCACTTACTGTACATATAATATATTGTATATGTATTCATATAATTTGATTTTATTTTTATAAATAATAATCAAATTACGTAAAATATAATCAACTTTATGTAGATTCTTCTTGTTAGAAGTTAGAGAAGCAATATCTTGACCTTTGTCTTATATCCCATACACTAGTGTTGATCATAATACGAATTCCGATATCTGTCTGCGTGAGTGTATGTATGTATGTGTGTGTGTGTGTGTGTGTGTGTGTGTGTCTGTCTGTCTGTGTGTGTTGTGTGCAAGAACTCGATAGGAAAGTATCATTTTGAATGATAACAGAAGAGAGAAGTGAGTTACTGGGCTGAGAGTTAGAGCTGTGCTTATTTTCAATCGAAAATCGATTAAGGGCAAGGAATGAGTTGCGTGTGGATGCACTCAGTCAGAGAGAATGAGATGAGGGCACCAGCGTTTGAAACACATGAAACAGATGCTTACCAGAGCTCTAACTGTGAAGACGCAAAGCACGTGTTGTTGCACTTCTATTCAGTTCTGTTAAATGAAATAAAAAGTAATACTAAAGTGATATCTAATAAATGGTTCCTCATATGGTGTGTGCAATAATAAATTTGTGGTATTTTGAGTGCAATCAAATTCTAGTTTAAATTTGTTTCCTTACAATTCAAATACATTTATTCAACAATATTAAAAATAATTCTATAAAGTAAGTAAACTTTGAAAAAGTTTTCAATTATATTCTGAATTTGAAAGCGATATGCGATGAGTTGAGAGTATTAATAGGTCTGAAAAGAGCAATCATTAATTTTTGAGATACACTAATAAAATGAAATCAGGTGTGTTTGTCACACACTGTGACCAAAGGTACAAAAGATGGTTAAATAAAGTTGAATAGTAAAGCAAAGCTCATAACACCGAATAGCAGCAAATGAATGGGAGTCGAACTGTCAAACGCATTCTTTTAGTTCGTTTTGGCTTTGCATTAGCATTGCTTTTACCCCTCATAATCACGTTTTCCGTCTTGCAATGACAGGCTTTGCAGTATAGCATTGCTTCTTAAATGCTCGAACTCTACACATTCCTATTAGTGGTTCGACGGCTGGTGTTGACAGCGCTAAAAAACCAACGGAACTCCCAATGACTCCTTATTGTTCTCTCGACATGAAAATATGAAATCTGTTTTTAACACTCAAATACTGATGCCTCAAACGCTTTCAAAACTTTATTTTATGACATATTTTAATAAAATTGCCTTAAGGTATAAGCAGAGCAAAGACTGACAGCTTTTGAATATTTATATTATAATAACTGATACTGTTTCATAACTAAACACTTTAAATAATATTCTTTTGAAATGAGTAATTAACCTTTCAGTGATAATTGACTTTTTGGAGAATAATCTCATTTAAGCTCATTATTTTTGCCTTATTTTTCAATTTATTTTTCTTATTTGTCAAAAATGTAATGCAATGCTCACTATTTGCTACTAGATTTTCAATTACAAAAGTTTAACTCTGAGCCAATCCTATTTCTTGCAGCTGATATGTGACAGATTGCTTACGATTAATACATGTTACACTTCTGTAACTTTGCATAACTTAACTATTTTCTAATAGCCTACACGTGTGTACGCTTTTTGGGAAGTTCTTCTAATGGACCCCATTTCTAGTCTAAGATCAATTAATTCTCTAAATAGATAATGACTAATATTAATTGTTTAGCTCAACACTGCTATCAATTACTTTGCAGTTAAATCTATTAAAATTGATTCAAAATAGACTTAAATAACTTGACCTCAAATAGTTATAATTATTTACTGTTTATTTAATATGGTGTCACAGTTGCAGGTGTTTCACCCGATTGAACATAAAAAATTGGCCATAAATGAAATTATTTGTACAGATTGTGTATTGCGATGAAGGGAAACCTTCAATTAATTGGGCTTAAATTAAAGCAATTTGATTATTCAGGTGTTAAACTCTATCTAGGAAGCCAACTATACAAATATGGTTTTTGTAACGCATTCACTGTAAGGCATTCTAAAAAAAGTTCAGAGCAAATGGTGATCCCGTGAGCTTTCAAGACCAGGTGCCATAATAAACACTTTTTGTATAAAAAATGCTGTATTTTATAATAAGCTGATCAACTATTTTGATATAATGATTGAGAAAAGACCATATTTGAACAAAACTTGTTTTAACAGGTGGTCAAAGCAACTGCTACTTTATATTACTCAGTTTTTGTGTAATGTACAAGAAAGGTAATTATTAGTGAACGGAACCGCATGCATATCAATAAATTACATATTCATTTCCTTCTAGAAATCATTTTCCCCATAATAGTCAATAATTTCAAATCACTCCACACTATTATTTGATCACAATTTATTATATTTCAATTGTTTCGATCGCATTTGGGAAAGAATTGCAAAATTTAATCCTGAGCTTTGCTAATTAATAGGTTCGCAAGTTATAAACATTAAGTAATATTTCATCAAACTATTCACAATATTTTATTTTTCTGTAATAATAAGTTATCTTAAAAATTCTTGTTTTCTAATTCTACTGAAATTTCCTGAATGATAAACTATAGAAACTTCCGATGATTACTTAACCTGAATGATAAATTATTTTCTCAACCATATAATGCTACAATTTTTGAATAAAAAAATATTTATACTTTTTCACCGAAATTAAGTCACTTTTTACAACTAAAATTAGTTCAATTAGTATTAAGTTTTAATTGATGCAAAAGCGGGCAAATTATAAGCATACAAATGCGGGCATATTTTTTGAAAAATAGTTGCATATAATTCCAAAATTAAAGTAATTATATATAGAGCGCATGTATGTATGCTTTGTTGCACAGATGGCCAATTTTTTGAATGTTTGCATATTTACAGTTTTATTAGTATTGAATTCGTTGAAAATAAAATATTTCGAATAATCGCAACTGTTTGATAATAAATGTTAATAAATGAACCATATTTTTGCTCAACTTGTATTTACTTGTGTTTGAAATATAAGTGTAAATGTTATTGACAATACGTGCGTCATTCACGCATTCAAGAACTTTGAGAACTGCTATGTTTTTCTTATATTTTCTCATAAAGTATTTTACAGTTTCACTAAAATAATTTACACCTGTTTCTGTTCCCGACACTTTGCAATTAAACTCTCGAAGTATAGAACATTATCGACTGAAGCTTGTTTAGCCACCAAATGCTATACATAAAAACATAGAGAAAGTATCGATATATATCTTCGATATATTAATGGTTTGAAGTCGTAGAGGAGACAAATACTTAGGTATACACATAACATATAACAAACGAATCATCATTAATGTACTTATGGGAACAAAATACTTGGTATCGCATGTTAGGAACACAGACAGCATTTTGTTTGTCTTAATCCTTTTTAGAGTAAGCAATACTTTCTCGCTTCAATGCAATAAATTATACCCAATCTATTGAATAGAACAAAATATTTCATATTGTGTTCAAAGCTTTAAACTGAAGAGAGTTTAAGTACAATATATGAATGGACGGATTCTGAAGTAACGCATCTCCAGTTAACCTGTTTTTCAGATTATTGTTCTATTTTTTAGCTTAACTCATATTTGAAATGTATGGAAAATTTCAACATAGCTTTGAATGCAAAAATGAATTTGAATTAAATATTTAAAAATTATAATTCCAATACTGACTTAAACAGCGTTTTTCTCATTCGACTGCTTTGAGCGATGCGTTACTTGAGAATCCGTCGATTCATATAAGAGTATCTTATGATAGTATTATTTATTATGAAAGCAATTTTGTTATTCGATGAGAGGTCGGTTTATAAGTTGCAAGTTTTATTGATGTAGAGAAGTAGCGACATTTTCATTTATTCATCAGTTCGACCCAGAGTGACATGTGGCTACCTTCACATGATTGTGCCTTCACAGATGTTTTAGTCCCTGTGTTGTGCACTATATATTATGATAGTAGTAGTGGTTCTTTTCAATACAACCATAAGCTATTATACGCTAATACTAACTATACTACTAGTATACCTGTCTCAATGTTACCGTTATTGCCAATTGCTGTTGAGATCAACTCATGAGTGCAGCAGTTTATACAATATTTATCAAATTCTAAGTTCTATAGGAAACTAATTCTCTTTAAACCATTCATTATTAATCTATACCTATATAGAGTAGTGTTGAGCAAAACTTTTATTAAGAGACTTCTCCTTAAAAGTAATGACTGTATATTTACCAATGCCTGTTTGGAAAAAAGGTATATTATAGATATTCGTCTTAATACTAATCTATCACTACTTAAGCCTATCATTATTTGCATAATTATTCTCAAACTTTTATTATTCATCTATTTGTAGATCTCGTGCGATCGCATGCAATCTCTTCTAATGTAATGCCAGCCTCTCCTTCAGAAGCAAAATTGAATCAGATATCAACACCACCACCACAGACGACAACTACTAATTTCAATTCAAATGGACTGATACCTAAAAATTGCAAAAGTAACTCAACTTTAGCTCATAATTAACTTGTATTCAAACTATTGACTCAATTTCACTAAAATTAAATATTGAATATTTAGCGAATTCAAATGGCAATCATTCTCCACCCAATCATATTAGTGGTAAAACATCTTCATCGCCATCACCTCCTAATTCTCACGTGACTTCACGAACGCTCTCAACATCAAACACAAGTGATTCTGCTTCGATCGGGTCGTCAAGCGTTAGACAAATCAGTAAATTGAAGCGTTTCTTAACAACACTCTATCAGTTTGCAAGTGATATTTCAACCGATGTCGGAGAACGAGTCAGATCGTTAATTATAGGGCTTGTGGTAAATATGACAACATTTCCAATTAATTTCCTTTCTCAAGCGATTAGACTGTGATAAAAATGAATTTTTCAAATCTTTAACTCAAAATTATTAAATACTTGTTTATGTCAATCATTTATAGCGCGCATTAATTTTGAGACAAAAATATAATTACAAATATTAAATATTTTATAACTTTACAAGCGGAAGAAACTTCTTCAAAAATAAATTCTCAAAATGCAAGCGTAAGTTTGAATTAAGTCTACGAACTGACTCACGAAATATTCCCGAAAAGTAAAGTCAAGTTTTGAGAAAGTAAAATGATTTCATGATATACTTGTACAATAAATTTTTATCCGAAGATTGAATTTGTGCTCTTATTAAAATGATGCACACACTCAAGAATATAGGTGTTTAGGGACAAGACAAGTATCACAAATATCTCGGACCACTAGTCAATAGTTTAATTGCTCAATTCTAGTGATCAATATTCGCAAATTTTAGTTTTGAACTCCCTTCATATTTTCAAGAATGTGCATAAATCCAATCTTTAAATGATTCATTCATAATAAAAATAGAGATATTCGATTTCTCGATTATATCAGTTCTTACACTTTTCTAAAATTCAAGTTTATAGATAATATATGTTCGGGAAGTAAAAAATAATCATTAATATGATGTATTGAGCACGGATGCAAAATTTAGCATATTGTTTCAAGGTTTATCAAGGTTTCAATATTTCATCAAGTTTGTAATTCTAAATTCAGGCAAATTTGTAGTAATTATGATAGTAATTTGAAATCATAACATATTGGTTGAAAGGTGTTGAGCCACATGAAGATTTATGGGCAACATTGATTTCATTTAATTGAAAAATAGAGTCAAATATATCATAGGTAACAAAAAAATTAATGTTAACTGGTTTACGGGTTTTGCGGGTAATGCATAGTTTTTTCGTTCCGGGAGTTTCTGATGAAGTGCGGATGTTAATTAATTCCTAAAAGTTCGCCTATCAAACTATAGAACATTTTCTCTATAGAGTATGTGTATTATAATCATCAACTAGAGCTTCAAATTTTTAATCAAATGGCAAATTTGTTTACACTGTTCTGAATGGCTGTGTATGCAATCGATAGCACTTTAATTTTAAGGCCATGGATTTCATACAATAAATATGTTTTCATATAAGTTTGTGCGATATATCTTATATTTTAAGTTTTTTATAATCTTATAGTGAATTTTTGCGATTTGATAACTTATACACTCATAGTTTGCGTTCACATTTTTCAAGTTATGGTTAAAAATGTGTGAACTGACGAGATAAACGACCAGCAATGAAATAAGACACCAAATTACATAAAAGTTCTTTCAAATTGCTCGAAACAGTTTATTTTTACATAATTCCTATCTATCTATAAACTCAAGCCTTTTAAAAAAATTCGTATTACTCAGTAGTTGAGTAATTATGTTTCAAATCCGGAAATATAATCGCAAGTAAAGAAAACAAATCATTAACTATAGAATAAAATATAAATTCTATATCATATTCTGTATATCAGTTGTCTTTCAAGGCTATGTTCCAATTAAAACTTGACCTTACTTTGATTTTTTAATAAGTGTTGCAGTTTTTCGATATTAAGTTAGTTAATCTATGTTAGAATTTGTATGCATTTTCGTAATTTCGCTCAAAAAAAATATCTGTCTTAATATTTGAAATATTAGAACCATTTGTATCATTGCATTAATTAATTTCGATCATTAAAACATACGGTATTGAAGGTATTTCCTTAGAATTTCTGAATTTGAAGTCAACAAATATTTTCTATTATATAGAATTAGATTTTTTACTTCCTCTGAAGTATTACTATAATATTGAATTAAACAGAATTGTTATTCATAATCAGTTAGTTTATAATAAAAACCAGTGATTTAGTTTTAAAGTTAAATTTTGACTTTTACAGAATTCAACAATAAGTACAGAAGAGTTTCATCAAAAAATCCAAGAAATCACAAACTATCCGTTGAGACCATACGTTATACCATTTTTAAAGCTTCATTTGCCTATTCTTCAAACAGATCTCGTACACTATGCGAGACTCGCAAAAATAAGTCCTGTTCAATATCTTCGTGAACACGAGTCTCTAATACTAGATTCTGGAACTCAAACCAATGCTATGACAGCTGGAGAGCCATTCGAAATATTTCAACGAAATGAACCGACAAAAGAAACTCAAGCTAAAAGACGTCCTTCACCTGAAATGTGATTAATTTATTTGTGTCAATATTAATACTAGTGCTAAAATAGTTCTGTCAAATGCTAATTAAGTTTTGTAAAAATAGAATTTATTTTCAATTTAGTAAAAGTGAGAGCTTTTCAAAATTATTACACATGCTTAGAGTGAAAGTAAGAAAGGGATGCTTTAATAAAGTTAGGTTTTAAATTAGAATGTTTTCTCTTTACGCAAATATTAAGCAGAACAACATTAATAACTTAAAAACTATAACAAATTGATTCTTATTCAGGATCGCGAAAGAGAACGGTTATAGCGATACTATGGTTGATAGAGAGTCAGGTCCACCACCTGCTAAACGACATCAACCACTGCTGAGTCCAACTATAGGATCGCGTTTAAGTCCAGCTGGTTTGGCACCATTATTACTTCATGGCAGTGGTCATCATCATTCTCATCATATAACTAACCCTTCTATACTTCATTCACATCTATCAACATCTGCCCGATCGATGTTCGACGAACCCAACACTGTCTCTGCTTCGACTTTGTATCACAATTCCTCTAATAGTAGGGATAATACTACTAATGGGCGAAACCATTCGTCAGGAGAACATCTAAACGATAGATACTCTGCTGTTGCGGAAAGATTTGAAAGAGAATACTGTAGACCTGCTGTTGGGCTGTACTCTGGTTTACAAAGAGATTACACCGATGATAGAGATATGGAGGAAGAATGGAAAAACATTCATACTGTATGTTATCATGCATTTCATTAGAGTATTACAACATTAATTAAGCGTTCAATTCTATCAAACCTTCAGTTTAGGTTAAAATAAGCAAATTATAAACACTATTTATAGCATTTAAATTATGCTTAAGCTCAAAATCATTGTTTTTAACCCAATTTGAATT
The DNA here is from genome assembly GCA_034694065.1 of Camisia spinifer. Classification (NCBI taxonomy): domain Eukaryota; kingdom Metazoa; phylum Arthropoda; class Arachnida; order Sarcoptiformes; family Camisiidae; genus Camisia; species Camisia spinifer. The sequence continues at coordinate 3,986 of JAQFXV010001732.1, read as the reverse complement.
AACCAAAAGTGGAATCTCTTGATTAAAATCCAGTAAAAAGAATTCCTTTCTTTATAAAGCTATTTATTTGACCTAAAGTAAAATTTGAATTTATTAAAAAGATGCTGAATTGCATACTGGGTATGGTTGAGAAAACAAAGCGCGCATTAGCTATATTACAACATAGAAGTGATACGCGTTCAACTGAATTCAGCAATACTGGGATGTGGAATATGCCAACACTTAGAACTAGACATTTCAACCCATTAGAAGTATCACATTCTTCTCACGAATTCCACGAATTAAAAAAACCAAGAGTTGATAATTTACTATCAAATCATTTTCAAAAGACTACACTCTCTGAAATAGACCGCATCACAGATTTAAGACGTTCACGACCTGGAACTCATCAACACCTCGGTTTGTGCTATCATTTTTATCAGTTTATATATTTATAGTTTAACACATGTCTTATTAAACAAAAAACAGTGAAAAATTCTTCTCACAGATGATAAGATTAAATTCACTTTCAAAAACTTATTTCAAAATTCAATTAGAATTTATTAATAAAAAAAAGTTAATTAATAAGAAAGGCAAAGGTTTGCGTTGAATTATTATATTTCAACTATTGTTTGGAAATATTTTGACTCTAGAATTATCAGTCAGTTTGACTAGATTTTAGGCAATATTAAGTTAATCAAAAAAATTCTTATAAGTATATGAATTTAAATCGAATTTCTAATAGTTATTATTGATTTTATCTTTAGAAAAGTTGTTGTTAGAACTTTACGAAAAGTTATAATTAAACAATTATTAAGGCTGTTAAGAATCTTATCTTAAAAAAATGAGTGTTTGCTACGAGTGTATCTTTATTGTGTCTCAAGGATAGAAAATAATCAATATAAGCACTTGTGTACAAATTTTATTCTGTAAGAAATATTCCAAAATTTAATCAACTGATTAGATGCAAAAACAATCAATTTTTAATGAGATGTAGAAAATAAATTTTGTGATCTTTTCAATCAAAATATTACATTAAAAGCATTTAAAGGGCAATTTATCAGTTGAAATGATATACGATTTATAACTTAGAAGAAGCGGTTAACGAAGTGAAACGTCAAGCGGTCGCTGAGTTGCAAAAAGCTGTTTCTGCGGCAGAGACTAAAGCGACAGAATTAGTAGCCGCAGAAAGGATGAAAATGGAAAAGTTGGTAACCGATGCGCGCAGACAAGCAGCTGAAGAGGCTTTGGTTGCAATTAGTCATCAGGATGATTCAACTGAAGTAAGTCATCTATTAATCAGAAAAATTGATTCAAACTTTATTAATTGCTTGAATGTTTCGATTGAATTAAGAATTGTTGGAATTGCGGCCGTAAAGCGAGTGAGACGTGCAGTGGTTGTAATGTTGCGCGTTATTGCGGTTCGTTTTGTCAGCATAAAGATTGGGAGAATCATCATAGAGTCTGTCAAAATACATCTACCAATGGGTCAAACGGATCGGTCGCTCAAACCTCTATTTGCGCTGAAAAGCGTTGTAAAAGTCGAAGTCCAACACCTGCTTCTAATACATCGGGAAGTGTTAGTAATAAAAACATTACATCTGCTTCTAGTGGTAGTGCAGGTGATTCGAGGGATAATAAGATAAAAAACGAATAATGAACTCGTGTAAAGTCATACAACTAGTCACGAAATACAGTACTGCATGTTTGCTTAGAAGAGTAGATGTTAATAATTGGCATATTATTTCAACACATACTCTATTTGCAGAGTGTTATGTTTTCTTTTGATCTCATTCATAATCATTCAAACACTGTAAAAACTAGTCACTAAACATCAAAATTTCCATTCATGTTCCTTTTCGTTAATAATTCTACTCAAACAACATTTTCAAAACTCCAAATCAGTCTAATTAACAATTTAATAATCATTACAAGATAGATAGACGAATAGCTAGTCTTTGTCCTATCAAAATATTAAATTTAAATATTTGAATCTTTATTCAGATTTAGAAGTTATGTGCAATTTATCATTCAGTTTATTTATATCAGTACAAACATTAACATCAATATATATTTTGATTTTCTTTATTTTTTAAAATTATTATAATCTCAAGTGATCATAATCTCGTCACACAATTAGCACTAAATAATCGATGAAAATTACATTCAATTTATTAATATAAGTTTTAAGACACAAAAACACCGGTCCAGTACAGGGTTTTCATTTGTATTTTATCATAACTATAATTCACGCAAAAATTTCTTTATTAAAGTTTTATTGTTCTGTTTAAAAACTCTCATTCATTTTTCAATAAATTTTGTTCAAAAGCAATCATTTTTAATCAATCAATTGGAGAAATAAGTCATTTACCAAAAAAGGATTAATAGATTAAGAACGCGAATAAAGTTTTTCAAAATGAAAATAGTAATAATTTTGAAGTTGATATTTAGTAGGGAATGTTTTTTATACGGCCCTCATATCAAACTCAATTTAATATCAATTTAAACCAAATGATGAGACCGATTCAAATTTTTATTCAAAAAATTCCAATCACCTCTGACCTCATATTTATTCAATTTTTAATATATCATTTCACAAGCTGTAAATCAAACTTCATTTCTGAAACTAATGGTTTTGAATTTTGCTCGTTTTTGCTTATATTGTCAAAAGATTTACAGTTTTCGAAACAGAACAATAGAATTAATTTGCAAATAAAAATTCAGAATCAAATTGAAATACTTTGAAAATATTCATCAATTTTCGGAATTTATTCATAAGTAGATTTAATGTGAAAGAACTTTTTTAAATTGATATTTGTTTAAGAAAATACAGAAATTTAGACTTAAGTCAAATTTTTCTTCTTTCACGAACTGTAAATTTAAGCACAAATATAAGCTTAGATTGAGCTCTAAATGAACGGAATTCGCAACCAATAGTTTCAGAAATAAAAGAAGGATTTACAGCCTTTCAAATGAATTTTTCAAAATTCATTAAATACGAGGTCATTGGAATTTTTTGATTAAAAATTCAAAATGGTCTCATTATTAGCTTCAATATATGTGAAAATTAATTCTATATGAGAGGGCCGTATAAAAAACATTCCCTACTTAGACTTGTGACCAAATCTGCAGATTCAACGCGTGCGAAAAATTATGCACAGAATATGAATAACTTATTCAGAATAAGAAAATGATAAATCATAATAAACCGAAAATTAATGCTCAATTCATTTCATCGAAATTGTAAAAACGCAATAAAACTCAAAAAATGAGGCTTTTTAGGATTTGGCGCGTGTTTCACAGCCCTCTTCTTTTTAGGAGAAACTCTACCTTAACTTTATATGTTTGTAAAAAATGAGTCAATCGATTGAATCACATTTAACCGAAAATATATAAGTTTAGTTATAAACTCTGTTTAGGGTTAAGTCAAAACTTAATTACGGAAACAGATGTTGAAAATGTGATCTGAAAATTAGCTATTATTGTTTTAACACTTGTTATATTCATTACAGCAAATGAAAGGTTTGATTTTTACTTTTCATGTGTTATAAGACTGTTAAAGAGATCTAATTATTGTTCAATATTTCCAGAATTTCACTTTATTTAAAGTTTTATGTGAAGTCTTAAAAGTGTTTTCTGATGAATAAATTCTTAACGAGAATTGCATTGACGAGCAATACATATGAATGGATGGATTCTAAAGTATGCTATCGCTCAAAACAGTGAAATGAGAAAAACGCTGTTTAAGTTGCGCTTCACTTTCAATCAATTTTAATGTTTAAAAACTTTTCAATCAAAAACATTTCATTCATTAAATATAATAAATTACACTTTTGAATATGTTTAAATATATTCAAATTATTCAAATGAATTAATTAAATATATATTTTTTAACACTTACTGAATTGACAACTTTTTTTTTATCATTTACAATACTAATTAATGTTAGAGATGTTGTTTAGTGAGACAACCATTTGATAATTCAATTATTTTATTATTAATACGAT
>JAQFXV010001731.1:0-12432 GCA_034694065.1 Camisia spinifer | reverse complement strand
GCTTTTATTTGTTGGGCTTTTTTGTTGGGCTTTTAGTTTTTGGTCTTTTATTTGTTGGTCAATCGGGAGGACACCAAAAATTAAAGCCATACTAAGGGGTCAAAAAGGACAACTAATATTAAATATATTTTCTCAACTATAGTAAGTTTCTCAACTCAAGTAAAATAGAGGGCCTAATAATTTAAAGCTCCTTATTATTAGAGTCATGTCCAATGCATCAAATTTGGTACACTTGTACCTTGGTAACTTACCATACTTATTAATTTACTGTTATTTTACAACCCTGATAAGAACTGTAATTTTGATCATTGTGTTGTGATACAAATCATAATTTGTACACAATTTCTTAGATTTCATTTTTCAACATAATCTATGTAGTATTGATGATTTTGTTCAAGAAATCTTTAGACATCTTATTTATTAGTTATTTTTCATATTCTAAATTAATAGTTATTCAAAAAGTTTGTACTATGGGAGAATTCAATGTTTCGCAATAATATCATCAGTTCAATCAGAAGGTAGGAAATTATAGCAAATATAATAAAAATATATTAACTCATCAAATTCTATCAGAATTTTTCATTTTAATCAGGTTCAATATTGCCAATGAAATCATGATGAGTGCATTATTTAAATTTATGTTCTTGATCTCAAAATGGATTTACGAACTATCAATCATTTGTTGTGCTATTTTACCGGGACAATGCTGATATCATCCCTAAAAATATATTAAAGAAGATAATAAAAATCTGTCATTTAAGTTATTCCAATCTAAAAATTCTGTAAAAAAATATTATTTAATAGAAAAACTATCCCTTAATGATCTATAATAGATTATAAGTTATCACTGAATATTATACTGCAAATGATAATAATCTACAAGCTAAATCTTTTGGTGCTCGGTGGTGAGCACGGGATAAAAACACATCAATTCAAAATACCACGATCACTGCACACAAAATTTTTTGAGTCAAAAGATCATAAGAAAAACTTGAATTGTGATATTTTACCAATTATATACTGGTACCTTTATAAAATTTACAAAAATTTATATCGAATTGTTAATAAAACTAATGTGGGTTATCATCGAATGATTAGAGATGTTCTTTGAATATTTTATGCTTATCATGAATTTAGTTTTTAATAACTTATATAAATCATGCATAATAATTATTGCTCACTTTTCGAACAATAAATTTTATCCTAGCATGAGCCTCCAGCATTTTCATCTTTACTCTATGAGAAAAAATGAAATTTCATTTCTAAAAATCGATGTCAAATAAGACTTTCATATAGAACACTGTTCAATGATTGCTTTAAAAATACTTTTTTATACTAAATTTTTTGAGAGGTCTCACTCAGTTCCCTTTCACGGAATGAACTTCAAAATTATATCAAATTTTTTGGCAAAAAATCCTAAAGGTTACTATTTTAAACCTTCATAGATTGTGAAATAGAGTTTTTTAAATTAATTTTCAATAAAACTTTAAAGATTATTGAGAAGAAAGCTAAATAACAACTATTCAAGCATTGAGTTTTGTCAAAAGTTATTCAGTAGATTTTTGTATAAATTAGAAATCATTGAGAAATAAAGAAATATTACCATTTCATATGAATATTTTTTTATAATAATCGATAGTTCAACTTCATAATTATCATAAAAATGTTGATATAAAGGGAAAAAAGTTCTTCATTTCTCAATACTTTCTAATTTATGCAAATTTCTACCGAATAACTTTTGGTAAAACTCAATGCTTGAATACAAAGTACCCAAATATTGAGGATTAAATCTTGAAATCAATGTCAGCCTCAATACAGAAAGAGATGACACTAATCTCAATAATCTTCGGCCTCTTGCTCATCATGTTATTTGAGTTAATTTCACTATTAATCTTCCATTCGTGTTGTCTTTGTTAACACTCCAAAGCATATAATTTTGCTTTGAATGAAACCAAACTTATTTACGCATATTTGAATCGAATGAGTCTAGGGATTATTTAAGCGATTATTCTTATTTAAATAAGGCATAATAGTATCGAACAATCTTCATGCATAATACTAATATAAGAAATAAATTAATTAATGACAACATTTTATATCACAATATATCAGAAAATTTATTTTTGGAAAATTCTAAATGCAATGCTCGGTACAAAATTAATGTAAAAATAAATATGAAAAATACTTAAGTCAAGATAAAACAATTACAAGAAATATAATCGATATTGTATCGTGAATAATCAGTTTCAATTGGGTCAAACTTTGATGATGTCTCTCTAAAATAAGCAAAATGGAACGTTTTGCGAAACATTTGGGACTGGAATACATAAGGAAAGTTTTATTGAAACACGAAAGAAACTCAAATTAATTTATAAAATTATGTTTCCTGAACCTTATTTCAATATTAGAAAAATCCTCTTCTAATTGAATTAACAAAAACTGTGCATGGAAACTTTTTCTAACTTGTAAGACAAATTAAACTGACAGTTTGAAAAATAGTTTTGGTAATAGTTATTCAAAATTCAATCTGATTTCATTTTGACACACAAATTAAAGCCAAAGATACCCTATTTTAAATTCAAGTAACAAACAGTGCCTTTGAATTTAAGAAACATCAGGATAGATTCATTTTATCAGAAGAGCTGCTATACATTAATTTCAGAGTCAATTTTTTCCGTCTTAATCATTAAACTATTTTTAGAAATTTATCTACTTGAGAAAAAATATTATTCTAGAGAAATTTTAAACAACTCGAATCATGCCTTAATAAAGCTTCAATTGTGAGAAGCTGTATATGACTTCGATTCATGTCGCATTGTGAGTTCTATCTTTGAAAATGCTATGAAAAGCAATTATTTACAACGACATTGTCAGGACTTTTTAATCGAAAATTGAAATCTCACCTGTCAGTTTTATATTAATTATTATGAAAAAATTATGAAAAAATCATGAAGAAACCGTGAAACGTGTATACTTTTAGATAAGCTCAATCTAATTTAATAATTCAAAATGCATTTTAAGCTTCTCTTATAATAGGTTAATCATTCTAAACTTTATATTTTGAGATGGCTCGTTATGGACAACAATCTCCAAATTGAAATTGATTCAAATGTACGAATTAATTTTTGAAATATTTCATGGAAGAGAAAAGTCAATTTTGCATTATTTTCTAGCTTGCAAGATTATTCTGGAAGAATAAACTTATCAATTATTTTGAAATTATTTAAAATTTAAAGCTAATTTTTGAATTAAAAAGTCGAATTGAATTCAAAACTGGTTGAGTCTTACGATTTTTTTCGGAGCAATAAAGAATTTATGCAATATTTCAGAAAAAATCACTATATTTTGCAAAGTTTGTCATTTGGAAAATTTATGTGCTGTAAACTTGATGTCATTTTTAGAGGGTACTATCATAACATCATTGGTAAAAATTATATTTGAAAGCTGTTAAATAAGTTTTGATATCAATTTTAATTTGACTCAATCTTAAGCAAAGTAAATTTGGTGACAGGTTTCAATTTCAATTAATTTTTAATAATTAATGGGAAATCTGTTTCAACTGTATTATTAAATTAGATTACAAAGATGTAAATTTTCTAAACTAACTTGTGATCTGGTATGCTTTTTCATATGAAATTATTAAATATCAATTGCTCTTCAATAATTTTTTTGAAAAGTTAGTCACCTATTTCTACTAATTTTTCTCACTAGTTTTCTCATTATTGTATAGTAAATAAATTATATAATAATTCTTAACTATTAAAAAGTAAGCTCTTCAACAAATTTCGCTTCTTCTCTGAATGGAATAAATATATAATAATCTTGATTGAATAAATAGTGATCATGAGAATTTTACTCAAAATATAATTTAGCCTAACAATTTATTGTTCTGGAATATAATTGTTTTGCATTTAAAAATCAATTTTTATTAAAAAGTTATTTATGTAGACGTTGAATACTGTGTGAGGTTAAATAGTTATCTCTAACAATTAAGCTTGCACATCATATATAAAATTTCTTATGAACTCATAAAACTCAAAAAATAATAATCAGTTCATTTAAAGACATGACGAGAAAAACCGTTTGAATGAAAAGTTTAATCAAAATTATAAAAAGGAAAATATTTACTATACATATAGCGATTATATAAGTTTCTCCACAAATATTATTGAAATTTTTATTTGACTCTAATATAATTGAAAATATATAAATAACAAGCGCTACCGAATTTTCAGTTCAGTTAGTTTTTAAAGTAGATTATTTTAATGATAGTCTAAATAAATGCTTAAAATTTACACATTTATCTTTCCAAATAAGCAAATATGTACCTGTATTATAAATATACAAGTTTATTGAATTAGGTTAAAGATAAATTTAAAAAACTTTTTGAAACACTTCTGATAGTTTTTATTTATAGATAAGCCGTAAAGTGTAACAAAATAAGATTTCCTGTTTTTGAGAGCAATAGATATAAGATTTTGCTTTATATGATTGAAAAAGTTTTGATACTCAAGTCATTTGAAATTAAAAATAGAAGCAATTAATACTCACTTTAAGTTAAACTGGATTTGAGTTGCAAAACATCAAAACAAATCAAAAGATCATTTGAATAGAAACTATTTTCGGTTTCTAGTTTTTGATAAGAATCTGTAATAAAAATTATTCCAAAATAGAGTCATCAGAAATGTTTTTGTTTTTTTAAATTTTTTTATTTTCAATGGTAAATAACATTACATTTAAATGGCATTCAATTGTAAAAAATTAGGAAACATTCCTTATAATTATACAATAATTAAAATTCTTAAAGATGATTAGATTTATGGGGAAAAACATTTTTGATGAGATGTTAGGATAAAAAAAAGTTTTAAGGTCTTCGAAAAAATGGATTGATGTTATTGAAGATATCAATAAATGTGATGTTACTTTTGAAAATTTTATTTATTTATCAACAGATGATTCAAAGAATTTAATTAAGATAAGAATGAAGTGGTGGTATGGAATAGTAATAATGTTCGAAAAAACTATTATCAGATGTTTAACTAGTTTAACAAAAATTATGCACGAGCAGCTTTGGCTTTGGCGGCTCCTTTGTAGCCATTGTTGAGTGCAAGACCAGCTCCTCCATTGCCATAACCTGGATTTCTGAGTGGAGCTTGTCTACGTCCTTCTCCTTTATGTACAACGGTATGGACTTCTTCAATGACTGGACGGATTTCTTGGGTCACTCTTCTGTATGGCTGAATAATTTCACGGACTTCTTGGATGACTGGCTTGACTACTTCATGGACAACACGGTGTGGCTCGTCTTGGAAGGAAGCATGCTCAACTTGTTGAGGTGCTCCTGGTGTGTGTGATTGTTGAACATTAACGCGACTGGAGGCAGTTTTGAAGTGAACTTGGACTGGGACATTATCGTTCTCAACGTTGATGATTTGTGGCTGTACATAATCGCTTTGAAGAGCGGCTGGTCTCAATTCAACAGTTCTGCGGGTTTGAATAGCGGCGTTGACTTCTCCGTAATTGGGAGCTGCGTATGAGTTAAGGAGTGGTGCTTGTTGGTTGTATCCTCCAAGACTTGATCCATGAGACAATGCACTGCCGTAGCTGGTGCTTGATAGTCCTCCGCTCAACTGACCGCCGTATTGTGGGGCAGCATTGCATCCAAGAGCAAAAAGAGTGATTAAAGCAACCTGTAATTTAAACATTTCGAAATTTTAGTATATGGTCTTTTTCAATATGTATCGAAAACTTTATGGGGGAGTTAATTTGAAATTTATGGAAAATGAATCATAATCATTAACACAGATTTTTATTAGATTTATTCCTTCTCAAGTCAAAAGTTTAAGAAAGTTTAATTAACTTTAACACATTCAGGAAGTAGTTTAAGAAAATTAGAATTTAGCCAAAAGTCGTATCTTTTGCAGTTCAATAGCTTATTAGGAGTATAAATAAAGCAGATTTTTGAGACACATTTTAAGATAGATTATGAAAATTTATATTCAAATGAACTCTTAAAATAGAAAAACACGACACATAAGAAAATAAGTTTAATTAATTGAGTATCAAATAATCTGAAGAAAATTCAATCCATAAGATCGTAAAACTTTAACAATCACTTACTTTGAACATATTTAGTAAAATTAGGCGAAAAACTTGAACCAAACTTTAAGAAACTTAATTATAAATATAGTGCTCTTCAAATGCAAAACTCAAGTCAGAATTGATTGCAGAGTTGAATAACTTTCACTAACAAAAGTTGTGCTCTTTATATATTAACGATTCGCCCATCAAGACGTGCATCTATTGGATGATCAGATGTCAGGTATATCTGTGTAGTAAAGAGTTTCAGAGACCTGAAATGGGAACACAAACAGCTAACAAGTCTGTACAGTTAGGCTTTAGCTTAGTTACAGTTCTTAAGTAAACATTAAATACACTGTAAATATGATGATTCCATGAGTTTCGGTTTCGATTATATGTGGGGTAGTATTTGGTAGGGATGGCCTCAAGGATGAGATCAAAAGGGAGGGGGAGGAACATCTTGATCAAAGGGGGGTCTTCTGTCCGATGCTATGAATGAGATAGAAAATCCTCCCTTAAAATTAGAGCAATAGTAATAGTGTGGGCATAATAAACATGTTTGAGACAAAATTAGTCGAACTTATGGGCCACTTATGATTCTCTGACTTTAATTTATATTTATTTTATACTAATTTTTCTTGAATTTATATTAGTTTTAGATTTTATTTCATTAAATGATGATTTAATTCAAAATTTGTTTCTTGTTTGATTAGAATATTTTTTATTATTTGGAAATATGAGTTGTTTATTATGCATATTAAATATGTAATTATGGGGCTTTAAATGAGGATTTTGATGAATTTCATGCATTTTTTCTTTGTAGGAGAATTTGATTCACGTTTTTCATTCATCATTCAATGCTTTGATTTTAGTTTTTTCTTACGCTCTCATAAGAACTGTCCTAAAAACTTATTACTGCTTTTCATACACTATCAGATTTACTATTTTTCTAGTTAAAAAAATTGTATTTTTTGATCTTCAGACAGATATAAAGACAAATAAAATTTAAATTTAGAATCCAAATATACTCATTTATTTTTAGTTTTAGAGATAAGTTTTTCGGTCAAAATTAGGTCGAACTGGACTATAGGTTAACGGGTCAGTGAAACTGAATTAATTCTCACTTTTAATATTAATTTAGAAATTATTTGTGGAATTCAATGAAGTTCAACATAAATACAACACTTTTACAAGTTTTTATTAGATATGAATTTGAAATAGAGGTCAAACGCTATGTACTGATTGACCCTAATATTTATTTATTCTGGATTTTGATTAAGCAAATGCTCTTCAAATTAATAGTTTTGTACAGTTTTTATAAGAGAAATAATTTAGAAAAAGATTAGAAGAAGATTTTGAAAACATTGAGGAAACTGAAAGTATTGAATGTGCGATAAATTTTTGTAATCAATCTTATTCATAAAATTCTACTTCTGTACATAAATTATTGAAAAACTTAAATTTTAAACACACTTTCTTAGAAAAATTAAATTTCTTTTTATTTCACAATTTCTTTCAAAATTGAATAATGAATTTCAAGATGAGCTCAACATAAAATTCAAGCTTATGTCTGTCAACAAAATTAATATGTTGTTGTTTTTATATTTCTGAATATTTTAAAATTTTAAGATGATTTGAAACATGAAAATCATGCGTTTATTCTTGAGGACAAACATAATCAAAATACCGTTTCATTAGTATAAACTGTATCATAAACTCAATGACCTTTTGAAACAAATTCAAATTTTATATAAGTAAAAATATTTATTGCAAATAAACTTAATTAAATGTTCAGTAAAAAAAATCGTATTCTCTATCACGTACTGAAAAGTTGAACTTTTTTGCATAATAAAAAGAATATAAAACTTTATTAATCAGTACTCAATGAGATCTCATTCATAGTTTTTTTTAAATTAAAAATAATTTTTTTTCTCTCACTATAACTGATAAATACCTTCCGGTGTTTCAGACACTTATATCCACTCAATAATTGTCTAAATATTATTGACATAATAAACGAGTAATTATTTATTTATATATTGAGAAGAGAAAAGTTCAGAATAAATAAAGAACATGATAAAAAAATATTTTTGAGGTCACCGTTCAACAGAAGCTGTAATAAAGTTAAATAACATATATTTTTAAGTTAAATTTTATGACATAATTATGCTATCGAAGTATCGATAACTTATTCATTGATGAATACCATAAGTAATAAAAAATTATTATTATCTCTAACCTTAAACTTTCCACTTTATGAGAAAGTAGTTGTGATTTTAGGCCATATTAAGTATTTTAACTCGAAATTAAGATATATTTTTAGTGTCAATACAAGCTGTGAAAAAATTAACAATTATTTACATGTAGTTTAATATCAGATTCAATAACAGATTATATAAACATAAAACTAATAGAGTAGAAAATTTGATTAAAACTCAAATTATAAGCACATGTTTCTAACTTTTATGACCATTAAATTTGTTTTTGAAAGACTAAAATGTTCCATAAATTTTTCTCAATCAGAATCTTTTTATTTCATTTTTAAATTCAACTTTTTTGACTTGAAGTCAAATTTTTTTCGCCGCAACTCTTATTTTTAGTGCTTTCAGGCTATGGTGTTTTCGTCTTGTGTTATATTTTCTGCGCATAATATCTCTATCTATGAAATATATTTTCCTTAAAAGACGGGAAGAGTTTCGGGAAAAGCGGAGGAAAACTTGTTTATCTCATTTAGAATTTTTTGCGCCAAATGACCAATTAATGAAAGAGTCAAAAGATAAATAATTACATTACTCGAGATGTAATATTTTTTCAAACAGAAAATTATAATCACTTCCTTATTATTTTGATTTTATTATGTTTTTTTACATAATTAATTAGCTTTAAAAGTATAATTTAGAGAATTATTGCTCTCTTTTCTAATATTTTACATATGTTTTAAATAAATCGTTTTACAATTTGACTCTTCATGTATGATAAATCACTCCTTTATGAATGAGTGACTTTTGGATACAGTTTTTAAGCTAATATTTATACAATGATTAATCTGTCTTTTATTTGAAAATTTAATGTAATTTATTTCAAAATTTATTAGTAAATCAGATAATAAACATGTTGGTTATACTCAATTATGTGAATTTGATTTATTAAATCCTTCCGTAAATAAACAATTAGTGTTAATCAAATATATCGGAACATAAAATATTACCAATCATTAAAGCTGTAATTATTTATCCTTTCAATTTTATTTATATAATAATCTTGTTCGACAAATTTTAATTCGAATTATTTATTGAAGGCACTTATGAAGATAAGTGGATTTTATTCTGAATTGATAATGATTTTATGTTTGAAATAAACAGACTTATCTAAATAGGAGAAAAAGTCCAACTTGAAAGAAAAATATTTTGATACTAGTATTAAAGTGAATGCTCAAAGATAAATAAGATACTAATAAAATTTTAAATATGCAAATTATATCATTGCCCAGTAATATAAATTTTATATCTTGTATATAAGATAGTTTTTGAACCTTTGGCCGGCGTTTCTTAATTTTCTAATTTCTTTTTTGACAGCCCTAATGGTTTAGGTCCTTTAGGTTGATACAAATTTTATGGATTTAACCACACCGGGAAATGATTTTCCTGGAAGCTTATTTCCTTTCTATTATCTTGCACAATCATGAAAAATATGAAAAAATTTATAAACTTTTATAACCATTAAGCGGGAGCTGTAAATGACTTGATTGATGCTTCATGAAAAGCATTCAGAATTATGATTGGTTATTGATTCTATAATTAAAGAATAAATTAGCATAAGAGTTATTTTTCGCTATATTCTATGTATAGAATATATAGAAACTACTAAAATTTTGATAATCGTTTATCAATCAGAGCTTATTTTTTGGAACCGTTCAGATTGACACTGATATCATATTTATGGCTAAAAAATAAAAACGAGTTATAGTGATATTTTCCCAGTTTATCATGTTTAATGTAACTTAAATAAGATGCTCTGGAGAGACTATCAAAACATCGGATTTTTTGTATAATATAATCATATTTTTGATGATGATTTCAATTTTTTCTTTTCCTGCATTGAGAAATGCCGTTTTTCTTGTTGATGACATACCAGTATGCAAAAAATTATATTGGTCAATGTTTTATAATATCATTAAAACTATAAGACATATAATTTTATGCTAAGTTTGTGAAGCTTCATGCAACCATTTACTTTCAATTCAAGTTTAGAACTTATTAAATGATAGAAATGTTGTTTATTATAATAAAAAATTAGTCATTTAAAGCCTTCAATACACGATATCAATGATCATTAAAAAATAAAGTAACGAAGTTTCGTGTATTTATTTTTTATTGAAAAAATTTTCATGAATAAAACTGAATCCACAAATTAATGGTAATATTATATTGAATTAATTTAATATTACTACTTTCTATTGAGGCATCTAATTGAGGTTCGACTAAAAGACTAGCACGTACGAGTTAGGCATTGATATGCAGAAAATTATTTCACAAGGTATTTCTTAATTATTTTCATGTTAAAAAAATTTAAATACAATATGTTGTGGGGATTTTTCGGTGTATAAATATAATGCAAATCCTTAAGGAAAACATGCTTTTTGAAATAGTATTTGATTTCATACTCTAGTGGCTAGTGATTAAACTTATAATTATCTGAAATCCTCTTCAAATTATGCTTAAATAAATTGATTGAGATGATCCTGTAGTCATATAATTTTTGATGATTTACAGATACATTTTGTTGATTCAAAGAGCCTCTCATATTCAGTATCATCAATACTGCTATTATGAAATCTGATGTGTTGTAAATCACTTATAATCTGTACTGTAGAGCCATTAAATTGAGTTATTTTTCCAATCAATAAGTTGAAACTTATCAAGAGTTTTATATATTGATTTGAATGCTAAAAAGAGGTCTAATATTTAATCGCATAAATTTAAAGCTTTAAATAGCACTCGCTAGTCACTTAAGTACACATAAAAGATAGACCGATTTTAAAGAATGTATGAATAAATATTTTCAAACTGAATGGCAAAAGCTGTTTCATTTTCAGAAGCCTTATTGTGAAGTGAAATTAATTTTATGATGACCGGAAAATCTAGGAATAATCAAAATATTTCCATATAAGTAAATGCATTAATAAATTATCAAATTTCTTTGTTAAACTAATAGCAGAAGTTTATGTATTTGGATCAAGAGTGAATAACAATTTAAGATACACACTTAATGGTAAGGTAGGATTAAATACAAAATTATCATCAAAATATATATGGAGAATTAATTACTTTGGAATTATTCGAGAAGGTGACTCTCCTAATATGAGTTGAATTTGCTCATTTTCAATTAAATTATTTTATTGTTTATATTTTGATATCACCTTCCTCTTAACCAGCTCAGAGTAAAATGCTAAAAAATATGAATTAAGTTTGAAAGTTTGAATCTTAAAAAGTCTAATGATTTTTTTCTCAGTCAAGTTAGGTCAAGGCATATAAATGCCAACAATAAAATTTAGTTATATGGTACCTTGAAGCCTCAAAATAACAATGAAAAAATTGCTTAATATTAAGAAAATTTCTTAATCACTTTTGAATGAATGAAATCACAATAGATCTGAACAATGAAAGCAATAAGTTCTTTCATTTAGAAAGTATAATTCAAACCTTAAGAAAAAGAGCAATCTTAAAAATATGCATTTTTAAATAATTAAAGCCAGCCACCCTCTCATTATGGCTGCATAAAAAAGATTAGTTTGTTTTCATGGATCAGAATAACTTACATTTAAATTACATTTACTCAAATAATGAGACTCAACTTCATTATTTCACAAGATTTTTTTCAAATTAAGTTATAAAAATATGGTCTGCCTAAAAATGTTCGCATATTCATGTAAATGGTGATTATTTCATTTATTGTAACAGATTACTAGTAAGTATTAACATGTACTTGAAATGAGGGATAGAATCAGGCTTAAATCCATTTACTTAAGATATGGTTAAGAACAAGCATATGAAGGCTCAACATACAAGTAAATTAAAGTTTAGAAAAGTTTAGTCAATATTATAACATATATATGGAAAATATGAGTATTAAAATATTTGTTTAAATTCGATGAATTTTATTTCTTCTTATTATTTTTATTACTAAAATTCTTCGAGTAACTGAAGTTTCTTTTTTGTATTCAACCATAATAAATCTGAAGTTGTGGAGCTTTAAGTTAAATTTACTTAATAAGTAGAATTTGGTTAAAATTTGCAACTAATGCTTAACTTATCTGACTAAATTGACTGATTTTAAGGAACTTAATTGAAA
>JAQFXV010001730.1:0-12434 GCA_034694065.1 Camisia spinifer | reverse complement strand
TTTAGGGATTATTCATTCAAATACATATTCAAGATTTTAACGTTAGAGAAATTTCGAGATTCGATCGATATTCGATCAAGACTCGATCTCGAGTGAGGTTCACGATCGAGACTCGAGATTCTAAAAAACTCGATATACCCAGCAATAGTTTTAATCCCTCTTGATTTTGAGTAAACTTCGATCCAGTGATGTAAACGCTCGGAGTAATTTGGGCGCTCGAGCGTACGCTCGGTAGTTCGAGCGTTTAGCATTATCATTTAAGGACTTGACATCGGTGAAAGAGTAAATCATGATTCAAATTAACTTATTATTTTTTCATGAAGTTTAAAAGGATGTCAAATTCAAATTGAAATTGTTCGAAATCTGCATTTTTGATGAAAATTATGTTGTTATTTATTAATCTAAAGTAAAGTTTCTCTATTTTCTCTTTAAAAGTCTCATAAATTCAATTTTTCATCATATAAGATCTGAATTGAAACGCTCGCGCGTTGTACATCACTGCTTAGATCTGATCCTTCAGAAGCATCGCTTGACAAAATTTGAAGTGGAATTGCGTCTAATGTCGGTTTGCGTTCAAAGAATAACATAATTTCAGAGTTTCAAACTGAAAATTAAATCAAAGCAATAGCTATTGCACTAATTTTTAGTTGAGAATTTGTTAAATGTTTTATTATTCAAATTGAATTAATAACTCGTTGAATAGATAGAATACTCTTTTATTTTTATGTTATTTCACTAAAATTTGAATATATTCTATGAAATGAGTTCTTACCTGTGGAACACTGCAAACAATGCTTATCATCCAAGAAAATGTGAGCATAATTATGCTTCTTCTGTGTGCGTCGTTAACCTTTAACGGGTGAATAATAGCAAAATACCTGTCGAGTGAAATGCAAACCAGAACCATACTCGACAAATAGGGTCCAAAAGCTCTCAATGCTTGTAATAGACGACAAGCGAGGTCTCCAGCAATCCATGATTCAGTTATTCTCCAGCCGACTTCCAATGGAATCATTATAAAAGTCACAATTAGATCAGCAATCGCTAAATGGAATATTAGTAAATTGATTCGCAATTTTCTGTTCCTATTTCTCAACAGAGATGTGAAGACTGTTATGTTTCCGGCGGCAGAAATGATAAAAAGAATACTATATATGATAATATCTCTTTTAGAACTGTCAAAAATTTCTTTAGGAACATCCTGTATCTCTTGAATAGAATCATTGAATTCTGTTTGATTGGTTGTATTTATAATATTTATCAATAGAGATTCCATTGATTCCAATTTCAAACAATCGAAATATTCGTCAAAAGTTTTGAAGCCGATATCGCTCAAAGCCAACGATTTTTGAAAAAATATATGTTATCTCGAATAAGAATAGATTATGTTAGCTTTGAGAAAGATGGGAGATATCAGTATTGAAGAAGACATATTCTTAATTCAAAGTTTTCTTCGCGCAGGTATTGTTCAATGAATAATGTTCTAGCATTTGCTGCTTCGGCGCATCTCTTCATTGCAAACGAACAAAATTGAAATAAATAAATAAATAAAAGTTTAGCGTCTTTAATATTGATGTTTTTAGGTTTTCTCCAACAACAAAAGAACTCATCAATTGCTCTACAATAGGACGCATCAAATATTTGAAAAGTGGGAACTTCTAATCAATAATTATTGTTGACAAGAGTCGAATCGGCAGTCATTGCGATTTGAGTGCCATCACAAGTATTCAAATCGAGATTATCTCAAGGTTTTAATCAATAAACTGAATCCAGAAAGTGTTCATTGGTCTGAAACCTGAACCCAAATGAGTTAATGTGAGGAAAACACTACTTTCAACTGATTCAAAGAAATTTGAAAATTTTGATAATCAATACCTGAAATTATTAGTTTATGTCTCATTTCACTTTAGATACAGTACAATAGTATTGAACAAAATTATATTATAAACTCATTACTGAACACTTGTTCATAGGATTGAAGGACTCATTTATTAAGTTTAGGAAAATGAAAACTAATGTTTCGAAACTGAATATTAATTTTATTATTTGAGAAATAATTTTAAACAATTGTGAATTGACTTTTATTTGTAAAGTAACATAAAAGAAATGGGATCTAAAACTTTTGATTTTCTGATGTTTAACATTTGTAAATAAAGTTAGAAAAAAATGAAGGTTTTTGAAAATAGTTTTTTAAACTTTATTGACCGCGAGTTTTTGAAATAATATAATAAATGAAAGTTTAAGTACAAATAGTATTGAAACTGAAGCAAAGATGGGAAACATCTGAGAGAGTGATCGAAGAATAGAGTTGAGTCGGATTAAGCCAATTGGTGAGAGTCTTCGATTCGGTTGAAAAGCTTATAAAAAGTTGAATTGAAGAATAGAGCGGTTGAATGAGCTCTAGTTTTACAACACAGTAATTATAACAGAGTTAAAGAGAATTTTGTAAACTTTGTAGCAAAAGCTTTCATCATATTTGACTTATTAATGCAATATTTTGATAGCAGTAAAATTTGATTAAAGACAATAATAAGTTAAGTTAGAATTATAATAAGCTTTATAAACGTTTGCAAATGTTTCTTATAATTTAATTAAGAGTAATAGCAGTAAAAAATTCAAATTGAGTTAAATTTGTTTATAATATGATATATTGCATGCCATGACTTAAAGATTAATATTTCAATTGACAAACCACTCAACACAACAAGATTTGAAAACAATTCAATTCAACAATAATCAAAATTTTAAATATCAATCAATACATTGAAACAATTTTATAGTCATTTTGAAAAACTTAATGTAATAACAATTTGTTTTCAATCAATGTTGTAAACAATTATTTGATTGATGATAATAAAAATTGAATAGAAGATAGAATTTATTAAATAGAGAGATAGAAATTGCGAAATTATATAAATCTTAGATTTGAAAAGATGTTCATTATATTTATACAAATGAATAGATAGTCAATGGGATCGTATGGTTCAGTACAATAATTATGATAAACTTTCATCGATAAGGTCTATACAGTTAACCTAAAAGGTATTTCTCAACCTGATTAAGCCTTATTTATTTACAATTGAAAATTTATAGCAATTAATAATACTTATATACAAATAGTATTTATAACAATATCTATAACAGAGAAAGTAATGCCTTTAGAGATGAAAAAGCTTTAAGTTTTACAAAATATGACAAGAATATGGAAAACACACAACAAATAAAAGTGTTGAAAACTTATACCATTTGAAGCTATGATCTGTATTCATCATTACTCGCATCGATATCAGGCAATATTTGGAGTCCATCGAAGTCTATTGGATCCAAACCAGCCCTCATCGCTTCATCTGCTGATGGAAACAAATCTGTCGCATCGAAAGACCCCGACATACTTGCCATCGCTGTTCCGATATCTTTAGCAAAATCTTGTCCTCTAAGCAGAGGATCGTCAATATTTGGCCCTAAATTCACATTCATATCAATTATTTATTAAATACAATTCGCTTTCATTAAGTTTAATGCAATCTCTGCATCAATTTAATTAAGTTTTAAGTGTATTATAAATATTTAAAAGCTGTTAATATTAAATCAACTCATAATTTGATTACTTTCTATAATTGAAAAGCAAAGCAAAGCAAAGCTTTATTATTCTGTAGTCTTTCTCAGAAAATCCTAATTTCCAAAACATACATATATAGTGCACAAACGGATAATTAAGTGAAGCTCTGTTTGCAAATCGTGTGACTCGAGTATAAGTAGTGTTTATTTACAAACGATAAAACTAAAATTGCATTCTATTTAATGATTCAATAATAGAGACAGTAAAAAAATTGTATTCAATTATATATCCTGATAAAAGCTATAGAAAAAATACAATTAATAGAGTTAAACACAAGGGATTATTATTGA
Source organism: Camisia spinifer (assembly GCA_034694065.1). Classification (NCBI taxonomy): domain Eukaryota; kingdom Metazoa; phylum Arthropoda; class Arachnida; order Sarcoptiformes; family Camisiidae; genus Camisia; species Camisia spinifer. Next base: position 8,525 of record JAQFXV010001730.1, on the reverse strand, counting down.
AACTAATGTCAGAATATTTTCTAACATTCAACGAAGGCTTTCTCAGAATAATATTGAAACTAAAACTGATGGAAAAGTCGATATTTTTTAACAGAACATTTAAAAGTTTGTGAGTCTATTGGGATGTAATTGAAAAAATAAATTCAAAAATATATAAAATTTGTAAATCTTTAACAAATAAGAGCTTATGTTCAATATAATGAATGGTAATATTATCTAAATTTCTGAGCAATTGAAGTCTTATTTACGGAAAACTAATTGTTGTAAAAAAAATGAATGACATAAATTATAATTAAAAATAATGTGAAAAACCTGTTAAAATGATATCAGGAATACTATTAGGCGTTTGTGGCGTTTGCGGTTGATTTGAAGCCGTTGTGTGTTGGTATGCGTTTGGAGATGAGATCACTGACTTGGAATACGAGACAGTTGGCGATTGGATTAATGAGCCTTCAGTTGAAGATGAGGTGTAATATATGGTAACCGACTGTTGAGACTCTAAACAATTGGAACTACAATTTGCGAGTGTTTGAGGTAATTGTTGAGTCGAGTACTCAATATTGGCAACCGATTCAGTGAGACTCCCTCGAGGAGAACCCGGTATTGTTGTGCTTCCACTCATATAAAGACCACCTGTACTCGAACTCGCACTACTACTCGACGAGTTAACGGTTCCGTTTCCCGGCATCTTAACAGACAATTTATTCATTTTAAGTATAAGTTATCAATTGAGAACTCATTTTACCATTAAATAATGATCTGTGCCATCATTTTGTAGATCTGAAACCATTCTAAACTGTTCTAATTGTTGCTGTAAAACACTTGTTTGTTGAACATTAAAATATGAGTTATCAGTAAACGGACTTTTACTTAAAGGAGAGTTATTGTTGGGCAAACCCGGAGAATTGATTGGAGAAATGTTATGATGTGATACTGGAGATGTTGGAGCACTACATGAGTGATCTGAAGGAGTTGTACTTCTGTGCAGACCCATTTGCATTGGCTATTCATTTAAATATAGTTCAACTTTAGTTAATAATCAGATTACAAATATGAGTCAATGTAAAACCTGCTGCAGTGGAGAATGTGGTGGCACATAGTTTTGGCTTTGTTGCAAACTATGGTATTGCTGCTGATCTGATGAAGAATAGCCCATAACTTGTCCTCCAGAGGAAGACACATATTGTGAATTACCATTTAAAGTGAGAGCTGAGGTGTCAATTGTCAAACCCTATCGAATATGATCATTAAATTGAATCTTATTTAATAATTTAAACATTAAATCAAGAGAATATATTTCGAGATAGAGAGGAAATTAAAGTGGAAATAAGGCGTAAGAAATAGCGATTTCACGTAATAGTTATCGAGTTTAGAAACAAAACAGATTTTTTTAATGGAAAGATTATACCCAAAGCAGAGATACCAATAGTTTTGTTTAAAACAAACAATTGAAATGATTACGCTTTACCTCCACTGTAATTCTCGGCGGACTCGTAGTATTTCTCATAGAATTGTGAGTATAACATACTTGTTGCTGATTATGTGGTGAATGCGATGTATTTGAATGGTGTTGATGTCTAGGATTACCGATTACTAAATCATTTAGATTATGGTGATGTCGACGACGTGATGAAGTCGGCGAAGGAGAAGGTCCGGGACTCGTCTGTCTATGATTTGAGACATTATTAATTACAACGCCATCATTAACACAATTTCCTCCTCCAGAACGTGATTGATATAACATATTATTATTAATTTGTTGTAAAGTCATTGGCGGCGGAGGCGAAAGGTTTGCGTTACTGTGAGGCGAATGAGGAGAATATGGCGAATGAGGAGAATATGGCGAATGTGGAGAATAAGGCGAATCGGGTCCGCTCTGATACGGAGAATTGGGTCCAATTGCGTTCTGATCGTCGATATCTATCGGTGTTGTGAGCGGTGCCGGAAAATGCAAATTTGTTAAGTCCGGTAATGAACCAGTATTTGAAGAAATAGGTATATGAGACACATGATTATAATTTGAATTAAGATCTTCTTGAGTCGGAAATATTGTAATTCCCGGAACTTCACAAGATTTAGGCCGAGAATCGTCATGTTGTGAAGCATTTAGTAATAAGTTTTTATCTTGTTTTCCGGGATCCCAAGAATCGATACCACTCGAGTCGTCAATAATCATAGAACTATCGACATCATGAACAGTACTTCTTCGGGGAGTAGAGTTTGATTGATGATGAAAACCATCAAATTGTTGATTAGTAGACATCATTGCACTTTGATGTAGGGCTGAGTCAGAGTTAGTCCGTCGCCAACTGGTGTCTGGCGGAGGACTCAAATATGTCACCGAATATGGAGAGAGTGAACGTTTTGGGTCGAACTGCAATTCACGACTATTATTATGATGACTATGAGCTATATATGCACTACTTCTATGTTGGGCTATTGGGCTTACATTTCTTCTATCAGTTCTACCATCTCTTCCTTGCTTTATATCTTCTAAATTGTTTAGAGCCGACTGTAAGTCAATCCCTGACTTATCGCTTCTCTGTCCGATTTGGTTCACGTTTGGAAGAGAACCCGCTCTTCCGACCATTGATGACGATATATGAAGATGTTGTTGACTTTTAGGATATGTTGGACCCTATCGTATATCAATTCATTAATTTTCATTTTATAGAAAGTATAGTTTAGTTCATTATCAAGTCATTCAAAACCTATTGAAACAATTTATTACAATCTATCTCTTCATAACTCCCTTACAATATATGCCTTTATTTCCTTTTCGTTAAACCAATTATTATAGCTATAAGTCTTATGTTTATTTGATTTATAAATAAGTCATTTCAATAGTTTTTTTTGTTACACTCAATCCAAGGACACAATAGTCAATGCAATGCAATCATGTGTTGTGTTTTACTATGACTTACAGTTTTTATTATTATTATTGTAAACCAATACTAATTAATTAACATTTCTTTGAAGGAAATCAAAATTAACATTAAATATCACTATATCTTCAATTATTCATTAATAGATAATTCAATTTATCTCAAAGTATACTCAAATTATATTCAATAAATAAATATCAACATTCAGATTATATTCAATCTAAACTTCATTATCAGTCAATAGTTATTGTCATTGGATTTCAAGTCTATTGCAAGCTATGACTTGTCTCAAGTCTAATGGCTTTTAAACATATTTTCTAATAGTTTGAAGACTTTTAAATATATGAATAATTTGATTAAATTCTTAAATACGATATAATTATTTGATATCTAATTAAATATATGAAAAACACATGCATTTGACGTATATATCAATATCAATATTGTAATCAAAATAATAAACATTAGAGGAAAAGGATTTAAATTCAAAGTTATGCTAAAGATTATAATTAATATCATTTTAATTATAAACTTAATCATAATTTAAATCCAATTCAACATTAAATCGATGCCTAAGTTATGATAGAATTAAAAATTGAGCTAAAGATAGAAATCCGGAAATATAAACAAAATAATGAGATAATGAAAAGAGAAATGACTGAAAAAATTGGCTAAAAATGAAAAAACAATTTTAATATAAATTATACGGAAGTGTTTATATTGATAATAAATGATAATAATAATGATTATGAATCATACTCTTGTGGCTCCGATCACTTCTCTCATAATTTGTTCAAAAGCAGCCGTTTCTTCGGCTTGTTTTTGATTATGAAGTGCTATTTTCTCACTAAATTTTCTCGGGTTCGCCATTGTTTCGCACACACAAACGATATACTCAATGAAAAGGGAGGTCTGGTATATAATAATGCATTTTGATATGAGATATAACGTAGTTCGAGAGGGAGTACGGCTCTAAAAACACCTAAAATCAGTACATACTCTCTTCACAAGACATTATTGCAGAGAATAAATTGAAGAAAACACTATTTTACTATTATTTATATAAAACAGAGACACAGGCATTGCACAAATTCTACTGTATTATAATAGTTCATGTATTTTCACTCTTATAGAGAGATCAGTGTTTGTTCACTATATAATGTTTTGATTTTTTTATAGTTTGATTGAACAAAACACAACTGTGCAGTACATATAGTATTATAGATAGTACTCAAAAACTATATACTCTGTTCATCACTTAAATGCGATGTTTTCTTATCACCAAAAGCTCAACAGTTACTACTTTTCATTATAATACTGATAATTGCATTGATTCACTTTCAGATAGCATTGAGAACAACATCTTATACTCATTGTAATCAAACGACTTTTTTTTTGAAATCTATAAGTTTTGATTCAACCTGTTTTAGCTCTAATTACACTTGTTTTTTGACCTTAATTTTCAATGATTGCAACCATTGATTCATTAAATATTTCGCAATTTCTGATCATTTATAGCACAAACGAGTATCGAATTGACAGGTTTGGTATTGAATTTAGAAATAGATTAATTTTCACAAGTTTTATAGAAATGAATGCAAAAGAATATTAGTTATACTGCATATTAGATAAGCAAATGCTTTCTCTATTTCACAGAACTTAAAGTCAATTATTATTATTATTGTTTTATATAGTTATTAAACAAAAAAATGACAATAAGTTGACATAAAGTATTATAAATTAGTTAATTTGAGTTTTGGTTGAATATTCATGGCTTGCAATTCTTGAATTAGAAGTTTATACGCATATGGAATTTGTATTGAAGCCAAAGTTCTACTCGATTCACATTTTGCGCACCATTTTTGATACCCAAGAAGTCCACATTGATTACAAACGTCAACATTGAAGGCATCACTGGATAGTAGAAGTCTTTCAAGCAATAACATACTAACTCCATGACCAATAAGACAATCCCTTTCCATTTCCCCTAACCTTAAGCCTCCATCTCTTGCTCGGCCTTCAGTTGGCTGTCGAGTGAGTACAGCTCGCGGTCCTCTCGATCGGCCGTGAATTTTGTCTAATACCATATGCTTTAGCTTTTGATAATAAATTGGTCCGAAATATATATAAGCTTTCAATGGTTCGCCAGTTATTCCAGAGGTGAGAATCTCTTTTCCGTGATAATTGAAGCCATAGTTCATCATAATTGAAGTGATTTCATCCATTGTCGTTCCGCCGAATACAGTTCCGTCATGAATAGTGCCAGCAATCAGTGCAGACTTTCCCGCAACCAATTCTTTCAATTTCCCGACAGTCATACGGGAAGGAAATCCGTGCGGATTCATAATCATATCCGGACAAATGCCCTCCACATTGAATGGTAGATCTTCTTGAGGAACAATAAGTCCAATGACACCTTTCTGCCCATGTCGTGAACTAAATTTATCGCCGACTTCAGGTCTACGCATTTGCCTCAAAAGCAACTTAATTAAGAACGACTCTTCACTATTGGAAGTAATCATAACTTTTTCGACAACATTATCTTCAATACCGCGATAACTGAGCGGAACATCTTTATAAGTGGTCGCATCCAAAGGTATTTTTCCAGCTGGAGTTGGAATTGTTGGGTCGACTTCTATATTATTGATGACTGGAGAAGACTTGTTAACCATAACCATACGATTCTTAATGATTTCTCCGGGAGATGCGATCCCATCCATATCCAAACACGAATGCTTGAAAACCGGCTGATATGGAGGTTCTGCTGAAACGATTGGACCCATTATACGGTCTTTAATGTTATTCATTTTTGAATAACTTCTTAGAACACATTTATGACTACGATATACAAAACATCTGCCGTAACCTCTGTCTAAACTCGCTTTATTCATAACAGTGGCGTCTTCTATATCAAAACCACTGTAAGACATGACAGCGACGATAGCATTCTGTCCGGCAGGCATTTTATCGTAATGTATTAATTCAATTGGCTTTGTCTTAACAACAGGTCTTTGAGGGTATGCCAGAAGATATAGTAATGTATCGATACGTTCGCGTTGATTGAGTCCAATGGTGCCCATCGCCTGCTTACCCATTGCACACTGATAGGTATTTCTTGGCGATTGATTACAATGTGGATAAGGTATTATTGCAGCACAAACTCCAAGCAAAGTGAACGGTTCGATCTCTAGATGAGTTGTCATACCTTTTTTAATGGCCGCCTCATCTATAGCAATGTGTGCATCACTCGCTTCATTCACATCCAGATATTCTACTAAACCTTCACGAATGAAATCTTCGAAACCCATTATTCCTCGAGTGAGAGCTTCGATGTGTTTTCCCATAACTTTTGGAACACCTTTACTTTGATTAACAATAATATAAGGCCTGCAAAGTCTTCCTCCATCTGTAGCTATATATACGGCTTTATGGAGTCGACTGATTGAAACTGAAACGAACTCAACTATAAAATTACTTCTACGAAGAGCACGAAGTGTATCAACAAGTCTTTGCGGATCTATTGATATTCCGACAATGAGTCCGTTCACAAACACTATATAATTTTGATTAATGAGAACACCAGAAGAACACAATGCTATGTCTTGAACGAGACCAATATTAAGACAAATGCGAATTATGGCCTCTTCATCGATATCAGTAGTTATGTGAGTCATTAGAGCTAAGTTTTTAATTAGACCACAAGATTCACCCTCAGGTGTATCACAGGGACAAACGAGACCCCATTGACTCGCCTGAAGAGATCGCGGACCAGAAGTTTTGCGAGTCTTTTCGAATTGTGAATTAATGCGAGTCATCATTCCTAAGCATGAAATATAACTCAAACGACTTAATACTTGACTGACTCCAACCCTTTCCATTTTGAATCGTTTTAAAGTCCAATTTCCAGTTGCGATCGCATTAACCAATCCATTAGTGATCAGATCTTGTCTCATATGCTTCACAATATCGAATTGAGACACTTTTATTTTTGGTATATTTTTGTCTGCGATTCCCTGTATTTAAATTAGAAGATAATTAAGTAAAAAATAATTAAAGTTTAAACTTTAAGTTACAAAAGAGACAAACCCTTAGTTCAGAATTGAATCTTTTGAGCAAATCTTCGAAAAGTAGAGCAATGAGAGAACCGGCGAGTTCTAGACGTTTATTACCATAATAGTCACGATCATCGATAAAACGCGAATTATTTATGGCACAAATCAATCGCTTAACCATTTGTGCCAAATAAATAGCTTTTAGTCTGAAATTAAAGTCTTTGACTGGAATGTGAGCCACAATAGTTGTGGCCAAAAGTTCTCTCACTATTTCAACGGCAGGTTTTCTTCTTTCATTAGTATTCCATTGAGGTTTACCTGAGATCTGATTCTTAGATTTCAATTTATTTGCCATATATTTGAGGGCCAATTCAGTCGTCCAAATCTGTAACTTATGGCAGACATCTATGGAAGGGATAAGAATACTGGCATCGATTCCATCAGTAGATGTAGTGCTTCCACAACACAATTCAACAATTTCTGATTCACTCTCAAAACCAATAGCTTTGAAAACAATAAAAATAGGAATTCCTTCGTCTAAAAAAGAGTTGTGTTTCATAATTATTTGTCCCTTTTTATTGATAATCAGATTAGTTCTCGACTTTCTCTCTGATGTAGTGCTCGTCACCTGACATATGGGTCCGTCTTCTATAAGAATACGATTTCGTGACAATTGTTCGTGAATTAGAATCACTTTTTCAGATCCATTGATCACAAAATAGCCGCCGGGATCGTGAGGACATTCACTTAACTTTATTAACTCATTATAACTCTTATTATAAAGAATACAATTACGACTTCTCAACATTATAGGCATTCTTCCAATTGTGTGATCGTTTCGAATGACTCTTTGCTGTCCTCTCATGTATTCGATGTCAACAGTAATGGGAGCGCAATATGTAATGTCTCGAAGTCTACATTCATGAGGTGTTGTCATCCGAACCACATTAAATCCTTCTTCAATTTCTGGTTTACCGACTCTTATGTCCAGATATTTTACATACCAATTCGGATCTGCTTCACAACTTATCCTTTCATTTGCTTTCAATACATTTTTTATTTCTTTTTCAACGAAATGGTTGAATGAATCCAAATGTTGTTTTATAAGTCCTCTCACCTGAAGAAATGCTGGCAATAGTTTCCATTTGTCTTTAATAGACTTTATATTCCCTTCACTTTCACTCATTCTCAACAGTTATTAATCAATTGACATATTTTTTAAATAATCAAATGATTAGTTTTAATGATAAACTCATTTCATTTAAATTATTGTTAGTAAACACACGTTTCATCACTTTTGAAAATAAATCATATTTTTCTACTTTTGTGAAAAGAGTGTTATCTATAGTCGAAAAATGATTTCAATCCCTCTTATGAAACAACAATTCATAGTAAAAATCCATTAAATTTTCTACTTTTTTGCCATTAGATGCCAAATAAAATCATTAGCTTTTAGTTTTAAAAGGCTTTAAAAAGTTCTAACTTTTTGATAAAAATTGAGGGTTTAATTGATATGAGAGATAGATATCTCATAAAAATATAACTTTAATTCAATAAAATAAAGTTTATTCTTAATTTTGAGTTAAAA
>JAQFXV010001729.1:0-12437 GCA_034694065.1 Camisia spinifer | reverse complement strand
CTATTGTTGCCTATAAAACCAATTTTATGATTTTTCTAATTTTTAAAATTTTTCAACCATTATTGCGTACGGCGACGGCTACGGCTACGGAATACACGAATCTATAAACTCGATTTTCGTAAACGAAACCCGAGTTAAAAATAATAAGGCTTTAACTCAAATACGTTTAATCTATGAAACGAAAGTGAATGACTCATTTTATCTAATTCTGAATCTGTTTCTAATCAAATACACTCACAAGTTTGTTTTCAGAATTGTAGCAGTTTTATAATAAGAAAACAAATGTATAGCCTCTAATTCACGCATGAAAATTGGTTTTCTATTGATACTGTAAAAGTTGTAAATTGTGCATTCAATATGATCAAGTATTCAAATTTTGATTTACATTTTGTATTTTTGAGTCACATACTTTGGTTTTATACATTCTAAGTTTAAGTTTTATTGTTTTAAAGTTATAGTTAGTGAATTTCAGCCTGCTATTATTCTTTATACAAAGTTATAAGCTTTTACTTTTATGACATGTTTTTTGAAACATCCGCTATGTAATATATTTCCCGATACAAAAAGGGTAATCAATGTTTAAACGCATAGAAAAAAGGTTTTCGTTAGTTATAAAGCATTGATTAATCTTTACCGAGAATATAGCTAATGAACTGAAAGGATGTTGTGTAACAAACAAAAAGAAAATACTTCTTCGGTAACATCCACTGGATAAAAGTGAACTATTTCTTACAAGACACAAGAATAGTTAACGAAATATATGGGATCAATTTTTATAATTTTTCTTCTAACCGAAAACTAATCGAATATTATAGTGAAAAACTTCTGAGGATTATTTTCGAAAACTATAAGTTGTTTCTAATTATAAAAGCATTGAGTTGTGCATTGAAAAAACATTTAGTCATTGAATTAATATCATTAATAATTTCAACACAAGTAATTTGGCCTAAAAGTTATTCTTATACAAAAATATGTCTAATCTAACAAATTCAGAGTCAGTTTACAATGTTCTAAAAGACTTGCTCATCGTCACAAATTTAATCTTAATTATCAGTTCGATTTTCATCATCATCTATGGCGAAGACTTGGGAATCAAGTTATGATACTTGGGTGTCTAATTTTAATCATGTTCTGCAGCATTGGAATAGTATGCCAGCGGGAATGGCTCAGTGGCTGAGGCATGGACCCTAAAATTGGCTTTTAACTGCGTCGTGGATTCGAGCCTATGTGTGCCAAAACTCTTTCTAAGGGTTTTTCTGATTCCGCCCAGTGCTATCTAATACTAAATGGCTGAAAAGCTGCAGATTAGTCAATTGTAGTTCAGTGTTTCTCATTCAATGTGATTCACACTACTCTAATTTGGCATAAAACCGCTTTAGTACCTCTGAGTGGAAAAGCGGGTTATAAATCCAATAATCACAGCATTGGAATAGTGGGGGCCTGGTAAAGTCACTTGGCTCTAACTCTAACTCATGCAATATTCATGACTATTATTCTTATTCAAGTAGTCACGAAAATAACAACTGATAATCATCATATCAAATCATTTATCCTATTAATTTTTATAGTCATCTGTGCCTACTCTTATGCATATCTCATAAAGCGTAGCCAAAAATTGGAAGCAATCAGAACTTCATTTTTAACTGACAAAATTTAAGATCTTTTCGATTGAGAAGTTATTCACAAACTTATTTTTAATTTTTATTAAATTTATATGTTATGAGTTCACTCGTAACATATTGAATTGTTTATTTAATTAAATTTAAAAATATTTCATTTGCATTTTTATTTCTAGTATATATAATTGGAGTTTAATATTTCACATTTATATTTAATCTTATTATTTAATTCAAAAGTATCTATATTATAATATTCAAAAAAATTGTCTGTATGTCTGTCTGACCGGCTATAGACTAGACTCCTGGACATGATACAGACATGAGACTGGTATCATTAGAACCAGTATGACCTGGGAGTTCACAATAGTTTTTATCAAGTTATTGTTTAAAGTATTGAATGCTTGAATAAATTTTTGTAATAAATATACATATTTTTATCTTTAATTCAAACTCAAATGCAATACAATTTTATGACTTTAAGTCATATTTATTATAATTAACACCTTTAATGTTTAATTATATTTAAAATATTTTATAAATATATCTGTATTTTTTCTCTATTAAACTTATATTAATAATTAAATTCGATTGAATAACTTTCTGAAGTTAAAAATAAATCTCAACTGATTTCTATTCAATGGATTAATGCAATAGAGTTTGTAAAAAATGATTGAATATGAGCTTATATAAGTATTGACAGAAATAGAATAAAACTGTGACAAATCATTTTTCTGTTATGCAAAATCTGTTTTCAATAATTTACCAAAAAATATTAGAAATGAAAATAATTTTGCAAAATATAAAAATTTAATTTGTGAACATTTCACTAACTCTTATTAACAATGTTTTATTCATATATCATAAATACATTTCATATTTTCTTCCATTTGAGTTTTACTGTTGATTATTATTATAAGAGAATGTTTTATCGAACGCAACATTAATAGTGTTAACCACAGCTTCATATTCAGGAGGATTCTCGTAATCGGCAGGGTTTGCCACTATTGATGGCTCTTCAGTCGATCCTAATGTATGTCCATTTAAGGATGTGATAGAAATATCGGTTGTTTCACTTTCCGAGATATATGACTGAAGCAAATGTGATGCGGATCTCATTTTATAAATACCAATACAAATAACTATTATTCCTATGACAGAAACGACGAACACGAAAATTGATGGCACGGATGGAAATACAAATTTCACTATGATTCCAATCACGAACAATCCATAGCCCATCTCAACTATTATTTTTCCCACTTTAAACTTGGAGTTCCATTGATTGTAACGACTAATCATCACACTTTCATCCATTTTTGAAAGTTTGTTCGAATTTATTAGTTGAATAGCAATAACAGTATAATGGCTTTGATAAGCATTAAGTTCTCATTAATTCTATAATCAATGATTATATCACAAGTGAATAATTCATTATATTTAAACATTGATAAATACTTATATGAATTTTTTTATGCGTGTTAGCTTTCCATTGAAATATTAGTCAATTTTTACTGTAGATAAAATTAATTAATCGGAAGGATGTTATGTAACAAAACAAAAATGTCAACACTTGAAAGGATAATTTTGTTCGAAATTAATTAACTCGACAGAAGTGAAAACTTTCTTGCATAACACCAGAACAGTTGTCGAATATAAGAAACCTATTTTTATGATTCTTCGATTAACCAAAACTCAAAGAATAAAAAAATTATATAAAATATTGCATTGAAACTTTGGGATAAAGCTATTAATGCTTAAGGAATTTAGTTAATTATGTGAACATCCTTTTAATTGTTTCTGTAAATATAAATGATAGCTTTCAATAACGATTTTCTTTTTTAATCATATCTTGTTATCGAATTCTTTTATATTGATTTTAGAACAATAAAATGTAATGTAAAATCAGTCTTGTTGAGCAGTTTGTCATCATTTTATTGTGTGCACGCATTGTCTTTCAATAATTAAATGATTTGCGGTATTAATTTGGAATTTTAAATACTCAAAAGTTTTATGACTAATGCAAAAGTTCTTTTCCATCTATTAGGTTTGATCACTTTAATTGTGACGACTCTTCAAATTCTTCGATTATAAATTATCGAAGTTTAATTTTTGTTTATCTCAAATAAATTGTTTAAATTTATAAATTACTAGACTTTTATGAATACTGTTTATGAATTTATACTGTGAGTGCAAAGTTAAGTGTAACACAAATACACTTATTCATTTTTGACAGTGTGAAACAACCTTGAAGTGAAACAAAGCTTTTATATCTTTAACTGGAGTCTACTTCCTATAATGATAAAATTCGAAATACTTTGAATTTTCAAGAAATTTTTTTTATGTTCAATTATTATTATCATCCTTTAGCTATGAGAAACATGAAACTATTCTCAAGGTTTTATATGAATAATTTTCAAATGGATCTGATAGTTTTGAGTAGATTTAAAATTTTTACTAAATTTTTAAAAATACTAGTAATTCAATTTTTTCGTTTATTTTATTTTTCAATTAATTAAAAATACATATCTTTAATTTTTATAAATAACTGTTAGCTGGATCAGTCAAATATTTGATATTCTTAAATCCTAGAACGGAATGTATTCTTATTAATTAGATTTTTTGTCAAGATTGAGATTATAATTCTTTTTTTTTGACAGGAATTCGCTAAATGTTCAATTTTGGAGAAACACTTAAATGCTTATTGCATAAAATCACCAATGAATGAATATTTTATATGAAGAGTGATTTAGTTATCCTATTGTAAGTTTTGTATTTCCAAAACTTAAATCAATGAATTTGATAAACATTTTGCCAGTTAATAAGTGAAAGTTCTAACGTATTTATTAAAACTGTGTCATTGTTTTCTTATCACTGAATTGAAGTTCAAAATTAGGTTGAAAAGATGCAAAAGTTTTTTATATCTATTTGTTTTGGCCTTTTAATGAGTGAAGTTTCCAAAAAGAGCAGTTTTGTGGTAAAAGGCGCATATTGTTTATCTCAGGACGATTTTAAAATACTTTACAATACCCACTTTTAAAAACTTTTAAAAATGCACCTTAAATAATGCTATGTCAAATAATTTGAGTATGATAAATAAATCTATTTTTGTCGAATCTTACTCTGATTTGACTAGCGCTCAAAGCTGATACTTGACGCTCGGCACCAGGTACAAAAGACTAGAGTGTTGTTCATCACTGTTACTAGATAACTATTTTATCTCTTATCTCTTTGAGAGAAAAAATATCTATTTCACTCAATATTGAAAATGTTTTAGTAACTTTTCAGAAAAATAAAGTCATTGTCAATATTTTGTAGCCATATTTGCTTAAATAGTCAAAGACAAAAAACATTCAAAAAATGAAATCCTGCAAAATATTCGAAACACACTGAGACAAAAGGCTTGGTTCAAATATTAGCTAACCATAAAAATTATTAGTAAACTTATATTTCTATAAATTTCGATAATATATATTTATTTTAATTAATGAAAAAAATGATGAAAAATTCGAAGAAAATAATACAAAATATTTTACAATAAAATTATCAATATTATAAAAAAAATTTATGAAAAAAGCATTGAATGCATGAATTCTGTGATTATAATAAACAAAAAGACATAAAATTACATTTAATATTTCATAACTAACAAGAAAGCTAATATTTCTATTGAGTATAAACTTATCCTAAACATAGTGTATCAGAAATACATATACATATACATATACAAAAATATTTTCGATAACAATGAATGTTAAGCCATCATTAATTCTTTAAGATTATCCTCTAAAATAGTCTGTTTAACAGATTCAAAGACAAAACGTATATTTTCTGTATCAGTAGCACAAGTAAAATGACTAAAAATAGACTTCTTAGGATCTGGATTCAAGTCTAAATACGAACTTAAAATAAAATCCCGCGCACTTATTGGGTCACAATCAGGACCATCATATTCGGGAAAATAGTCGACCAAATTAGAGTACATAACCTTCTCTTCCAATAAGTCTTTCTTATTCAAAAACAAGATAACAGATGAATCTTTAAACCATTCACAGTTGATAATAGTTTGGAACAAAGCCTGACTTTCTTCCATTCGATTCTGAGATTGATTTTTCGATTCGAACAAAATAAGATCATATTCATTAAGAGCCGCTAAAAATATAATAGAAGTCACTTTTTCAAAACAGTGGATCCATTTTCGGCGTTCAGACCTCTGTCCGCCTACATCTACAATTCGAAATCGAATCGAACTTAATTCAAACGTATACTCATTTATTCCGGTTGTTGGGATTCGAACTCGAAGTACATCCTGTTGTGTCGGTATATAATTGACATCCGAAAGTCTATCTATATTTTCAAAATAATATTTCGCAGAATCACTCAATTGATACTCATTTCTCCTGTTATAACATTCTTGTACACCAATATCAGACCATAACTGTTTAATAGCGTTCATATAATTCATTTCCAAGTCTATAATCAGTGTTTTATAGTCAACATGAATACTCTCCAAAAGAAGCGCATTCTCTATATTCTCAGGAATTTTATATTTAATTCCCAACGAATCCATAGATTTAATAATGCTTTGAATCGCTATTAAAACATTGTGATAAACATAACGAACAAATTGTTTTCGTTCTCTATCAGAATAATCACATTCATGAATAATTCGCATCTGTTTAACAAAAGTACTCTTTCCTGACTCTCCCGTTCCTAATAATAGTAGTTTGAGTTCAAATCTCGCGTCTCTTTTATCTCTTTTCAACCTTTTCTCAATCATTTTATTTATTTTTTTCTGTTCTTTTTTTAATTTTATACTTTCACCGCTTGGACAGCAATACATGATTTCACAATTTTTTGAAAAACAATCTGAAATGAATTTATTTTCACTAAAAAACTTTTTGCACAAAGTATAATATTTTGATAATAAATAACTTTTTTCATCCAAACTCACAATTAGTTCAATAGCTGTGTTCAATAAATGAAAAGGTACTCAAAATTGCACTAATATTTACACTAAAACTCAAGATTCTTTTTTTCATTAGTAGAACAGTTTCAAAAGTACTCAACATTTTTTCTATGTCTATGAGAGTTAAGCTTTATCTCAATATTTCATTGAACAGCAAAAAATTTTCTAATATCAGTTTCGGAGAAATTGATAATAGCTTTTAGATTAAGAGTTATAATAAAATATGATAACAGAATGTTTTTGGTTTGTCATATGATAGTTATAAAAATTATATCATAAATATTGAGAATAAAAGAACTTAAGGACTGATGGATTTAATAGAAATCTTATCAATTGATTTCAAGACATAAGAGTTGTATTAAATGATAAAATTCTGGATTAGTTAACAGTTATGTTTACTTATGTTCACTGAAAATACATTTCAAATCAATTTATTTAACATAAGAAATACTTTCTGATAAACATTTTCACTTAACTTTTTCGCTGAGATATTCAGTACTTTTAAAACACAAAAATGAATAAAATTTTGCAGAAAAAGAGGTCTTTATCAGAAAAATACTTATGATTACACATTATAAAAGAATTTTTGTTTAGGTGTAATTCTACAGAAAAAATTCTTTATATTCTGTTTAAAGACTTTTTAATTGAGAAACAGAACGACTTTTGAATGAATCATAATATATTTGACTGAAAATTCCTCACATAGTTAGCTATCACTTGAATTCTTGTTAGATATAAACAGTTTCTCAGAAATACCACTTGAAAGTTATGTTTAGTTTATTTTATATATAAGTTTCTGTTTATTTTATGGATAAATAATGTCTTTAATACTATATAATGAGTGGTTTTGTTGTTTCAAATAGTTGTCTATTTTAATGTCTCATTTCTATGTTTTAAATACAATTAACTTTTTGAATGACTTTAAGTATGAAAATAAACTCCAACTTATATAACAAGTCAATTGAAATACAGCTTAAAAAGTTATCAATTAAATCCTCAATTAGTTGTCATGAAGTTTGTACTGAAGATTAGATAAAATCTTCTCTAAATGTAAATACAATACTCACTCAGTATTAAGACTCAAAATTATTTTTATTTTAGCAAAAAAATTTAATTTTGAAATTATCAGGCTTTTAACAAATTTTTAAAAATTTATTTTTGGATTTTTCGTATTTTGACTATAAATTTCACCTTGCTTACTAGACCACCAAAATTTTGATGCTATTTAACTCTCTTAATCTCAAGAATCATAAATGTGAATCATTAAATAATTTCATTGTAAAGATTGAGGAATTCAAATAGTTAAAGTTTCTTGATATTGAAAATATTTTGCAATGGATCAAAATTTATCATAAATCTTTCAAGCAATTGATTTAATACTAGTAATACCAGAAGTATCTATACATGATATTGCGAAAAAATTCTTTCCACTAAATAATTTATAAGTAATAGTCATAGTGAAAATTTCATAAGAGAAAATGATTTGAGACACAATTTCAATACTAAAAAATGTTGTGAAACACAGAATTTTATATCTAGAAGATGAATGTTATTGAGAATTATTCGAAATGCATTTATATTAAATATAGCCGAAGTAAATTGAATCTAAAGTAGCCATTTATATTGATAATTCTCAATTTCTCTATCGAAAGTCTTTTTTAGAAAAAGATTTAACTTTATTTTTTCCATATTCCATCTCAAATGATTGATCCGATGTATTTAGTCTTTTTAATCAGTAGTAATGCGATTTATACTCATGTATTTATTGTAATGCGATTCTCGATTTTATTTGCTGAGTGTTTTTTAAATAATGGTAAGTAGTATGAAATATACCGATATTATTTGGTGAACACTTCATAAAACATGTGAAGAAAATTCATTGGCTAACTTTTCTGCCATAAGTAATGATGCACGTGCTCGAGCATATTGGTGCTCGGTAGCGAGCACGAGGACTGAACACCAAAATTTCTTCGAGCACGAGCACTGAGCACCAATTTTCAGTGCGTAAAGTTATAAATACAGCTTAAATAGGTAAAATTATTAATTTTCTTACTTTTCATCATTTAGTCATTTTACTATTATATTCAACATTTAAGTTTATTTAATTTATTATTTAATAATTTGAAGGCTCTTCAGAAATTTATTGTGAATTCAGCTTGAATTCCAGAAAATTTAACGAATCCGCATGTTAAAGTGCTCAACCTCCGAGCACAAGCACGTGCTCGAGTACGAACCCGAGCACTGAGCACCAAAATTTTACCGAGCACGAGCACGTGCATCATTAGCCATAAGCATTGATATGGGAAATGCAAATAATTTATGATATATGAAGTTTTTACATTTTATTTTTTAATGGAATTAATTTCTTAAAATGAATTCGTCTATAGAATGGAGAGGAAAAATTAAAACATTCATTTTTAACGTAATCCTTCACTTATTTTATGAAATTTATTCACTTGCATAGTGTATAAATAAGAAATCCAATTTCATTCAATTAAAAAATAAGATCAAAAGCCATATATAAGACAAAAAATATTTTAATCTGATTTTCAGAGTGAAACATATACAGTCACGCCGATAAAAGCTTGCAGATTAACTTATTATTCATTCTGATAAAGCTTATCTTTCTCTGTTATCATTTCAAAATCAATCTTTCACTTATTAAGTTGAGAAGTTTAGAACTGAAAATCTATGAATAATTCTATAATAGTCAATACAAATTCATTTATATAGAACTATGACTGAACTTATGGTTTTTGATGATAATAAAGAGAGAATCAGAATCAATGATAAGTTAATCCGCAAGCTTTTCTCGGCGTGACTGTACAATATCAGGATAAATAAAATATTTAAATAAATTAAATATGCAAAGAACATAGACTTGAAACATTTAAGTAGTTGGATTAATATATCTGAAAAAGATTATGAAATCATGTATAATAAAAAATATTTTAGTCTGATTTTCAGAGTGAAACATGTACATGAATAAATGAAATATTTAAATAGATTATGTATGTATAAGTTAGAACATAGATTTGAAAGATTTAAGTAGTTAGATTAATATATATCTGAATAAGATTATAAAGTCATCTATAATGAAAGATATATACAATATATACTAGTATTTTTCAAAGTTGGAATGTTTATACAGTTCATGAAATTCGAAAAGTCCCCATTGATCAATATTTTTTTTGTGCCAACACGAATTAATGTATAGTTCATACTATACTTTCTTGAAAACCTTCAAGTTCGAATTGCTTTAAAGTATAATTAAGTACTTGCAATTCAATTGCGAGCTCATCTTCATTGTTGAATTTTTGCCATTCCTCCAGTTTCTTCTTCAAAAGTTCCTCAACTGCCCTAAACTTTTCGATAACAAATATGATCCAAAACGTGTAAGTATTTAAAAGTAAAATGTATATTATCAATAATACGTTATAGAGAAGGTTGAAATTTGGATTAATTATCATTAAACTGATCATTACTATTGTTAAACAGAATGAATTAAACTTGATGAAGTATTCAATAAAGTTGACATTTTTCCTCAAATCATATTTAAATTTGATGTATTTTTTTAGATTTTTATTTGTCATAATTATGGTATTAAAGTTAGGTTTAAAAGATTTTTTATTCAATTCACGATAAAATGATTCAATTGGAAAATAATAGTTCATTTTAAATTCATAATAAACAAGGTGAATTAGAACATTCCACGATACAGTATAGAATATAGGCACTGTTATTTGTTTCTCAAATGAGAATGGTTTTGAAAACTCATTGAAAACTTCCAAAAAATATGGATCAATTAAGACCATTGAAACTAAGGAAGCCGTCATTGAAATTATCATAAAAATTGCAACAATTGTTGATTGAGAATCTTTTCTGACATCCATCAGATATTTTCTTTGAAACCTTCTCAGATCGTCTAAAAGCTTGAAAATTTTTACTGATTTAAACTTCATAATTATGAAAGAAATGGCTTCTGAAAGATAAAATAGAAAGCTGAAAATTTTAATATTTATCGCAAACCAGGTGTCTTCTTTCTTGAATGTCATTGGAATCTGGATTAAATAAATTGTGAAAATAACGAACGTAATACCGGTGAACAAGTGACTGATTAGCCGTTTTTCGTAACTTATTCCAAATAGAATAAATAAATACTCAAACATTTTCAACTTTAATATAATTTTTGTATAGAAATCAAATTGAATCTTGAAGTCGTTCAAATGTGTTTCCTCACAAAATAGATAGTATATATACTTTAATTTACTGTTTTATTCAGAGCAATTCTATTTGAACTGAGCATGATTTCAAAATGACAATTCAAACTATATAGTCAGGAAAATATATTAATGCCGATGAGTTAGGCTTTTTGCATTTGATTGACTCGTTATCACGTGATTTCAATAGATCTCAGAACAAAATGATGGCGGAAAGGCGTAACTCATCGGCATCCATATACTTTCCTGACTATAATATCCATTCAGTTTATTAAGTGTGTTCTACTAGATCATAAGGTTGGCAACTTTCCAGCTTTGAGACAATTTCTTCAGTCTCCAGCGCAAGTGTTGAGCTGGAGATTTAAACATACTGGTCTGAGAGTTTATGATTTATATATTTCTCAATAAATATTATACTACTAGTATAGATATTAACGGAAATAAAACTCTATTCAGTGTAATGATAACTTTTCCCAACAGACTATTAGTGCTCAAGCGAAAGCTTTATTTAATGAATTCAACTTTCAATGGAATGTCCTGAGTTTATCATTTTGTATTCGAAAATCATAAATTGGAATTGGCAGCAAAATCTGAGACAAGATATTATCTAAATCCGAAAACATTGAAACACTAAAAGTATAAACACGGCTATATCCTTGAATTAATTTTTTTGAACTTTATGTAAATTTTGTATATGGGTACCCATTATAGTTTTTTATCTAACTTTGATGCCAGAATAAGTTGGCAACTCTACTAGCTCAGTTTAGAGTAACTTGTGTGTTGACAAAATTAGCTCAGCTCAGCTAAGCTTAATTGAGTTCACCCAGTTCTAACAAACTGATGAATGATAAATTTTCTTTTCAAATATTGAATTAAAACATTTAATTACACCAATTTTGACTTAAAAAGACTATTTTCATGGCAAGAATCCATTCGAAACTTCATAAAAACTATAAGAATTTTTTAGATTAAAAAGTTAGAATTTTTTACTTTATTTATTACAAGTATAAGGAAGCATTCCAAGAATTCAATCTCATTCATATCTAATAAAATTTTAAAATGCCACATATCATAAAATTTGTTATATTGGTGAGAAATCTTAAAAAATAATACCTTACTTGTCTTTTCATATTTGTTAGTTACTGATAGTCATGACTCATGATAGTAGCATGTTATCAAGAATCGCATTACTATAAAGTATAATATAAGTATAATTTCATTTTATATATCGATTTTATACATTTTACTTTTAAATACGTATATGTTTTCGATCATATTTATTATTGCAAAGCGAAATGCAGTTGAGGATAATTTGAAGCAAAGACTGAAGGAATGGCAAAAATTCAATAATGAAGATAAGCTCTCAATAGGATTGCAAATACTTCATTATACTTTTAAAGCAATTAGAGCTTGAAGATTTTCAAGAAAGTATAGTTTGAACTGTGCAGCCATTCATTTAAAAATATATAAATATTTGATAAGTGAAGAAGCTTTAAGATAGTGTAATCTAAACATTAGGTACAGGTCCTGCAAAATAAAGAAGGAATAACACCTCTACAGTTAGAGGTCGTCTACGAAAAAAAACTTAAATTTTAAGAACCAATAGAAAACCTTTATTCATAAAAGATATCA
>JAQFXV010001728.1:0-12450 GCA_034694065.1 Camisia spinifer | reverse complement strand
CCAACCCGCCCGACATTTTCTTGGCATGAGGCCCAACCCGCCCGACATTTTCTTGGCATGAGGCCCAACCCGCCCGAACCCGAAAGCTTAAAAAACCGGCCCACCTGAGCCCGCCCGAAAATTTTCAATGCATTAAAATTCACTAATTTTTATTCAAATAGATCGAGAAATTGTTTTTGATCTTCATTTGATTTTTCATTATTTTCAGACAATTCCATAATTATTAAATCAATTTCAATAAAACAATTAAATTAAGTGTTAATTAAATAACGCATTAGTAATGTATTTATTGTTTTAAAAAGTACTGAAACCGAAGCTTTAGTGATAAAAGATTTTTTCCAGTTTTTAAGTCTAGAATTTTATATTACAGTTATTTGATTGTGAAACGCATTAAAGCTTATGACAAAAGACTATAAAAGTTTTGTATTTGAAATTCAATCAAATTCAGAAGAGTCTGTCGGGCCAGTCGGGCCGGCTCTGAAAGCCCGAACCCGCCTGATGCTCTGTCCAACCCGCCCGAACCCGACTTTTTTAGCTCCAACCTGGGCCCGCCCGAACCCGATGTTGATCTCTAGTTAGGACAGCAATGAAAAGGCTATGCAGTAATGGTTGAGGAAATTGCATATTAAATATTCATATTCTCACTGATGACAATAAACTAGTTCTTACTAAGAATTAATATTCCATGAGAGAAAATGCAAATATTGCATGTAATGCTAGTCTTATATATAATTGGTATCACTTTTTTCGTGTGTTAGCTTCTAAGTTAATGCATTAAACAGTACTTTTTTTGTTGGCCTCTTTAGTGACTCTTTTTTCTACTTATAGCTAACTTTAATGCGTGTTTGAGATCACATGCCTTTAATGACAAAACTTAACTCAAGCGTAGCTTAACTTTCGTGATGCTTTCATATGCTTTTTATCATGACTTGAAGAAAGTGTTAGAAGTTGACAAATAAAGAAATAGTTGGTATATGTAAATAATTGTTATTAATTGAGTCTTTGAACGCCCCCATAATTAAGAATCGTTAAGAAATAAGTGTCGTTTCTCTATTATTATTATTAAAAGTCAAATGCTTTGTATTTAAATAGGTGTTCAGTTTTGATAACAGCTTTTGGTCGTTCAGAGAAACTGATGCACACTTTGCGAGTCAAGATGTGGTGTTCAAAGAATTGGGTATTCCTGTACTTCAAAGTTCGTTTGAAGGTTACAACGCATGCATTTTTGCTTACGGACAAACTGGTAGCGGAAAGTCATATACTATGATGGGTTCGCCTAATGATAAAGGATTAATACCACGTCTTTGTGATGCTATATTCGAAAGAATTGCTTCCAATGAAGATCCGAACTCGAACTTCAAAATAGAAGTTTCATATATGGAAATATATAATGAAAAAGTTCATGACTTACTCGACCCGAAAGGTACGAAACAGAACTTGAAAGTGCGCGAACACAACATATTAGGTCCATATGTCGATGGATTATCCACTTTAGCCGTCAGTTCTTTTGAAGAGATCGACAATTTGATGACTGAGGGAAATAAGTCTCGAACTGTGGCGGCGACTAATATGAACTCTGAGTCGAGTCGATCGCATGCAGTCTTCACAATAACTCTAACGTGTTCTGTATTTGACTCGAGTGTTTGTGTGACGGGTGAGAAAGTGTCTAAAATGAGTTTAGTTGACTTGGCTGGTAGTGAACGGGCTATAAAGACGGGTGCTGTGGGTGAACGACTTAAGGAAGGTTCAAATATCAATAAATCATTAACAACTCTTGGTTTAGTCATTTCAAAGTTGGCCGATCAAGCATTAGGCAAAACAAAGGAGCAGTTCGTTCCTTATCGTGATTCAGTGCTCACGTGGCTTCTCAAAGACAATTTGGGCGGAAATTCAAAGACCGTTATGGTCGCCACTATAAGTCCCGCTGCAGATAATTATGAAGAAACTCTATCCACTCTACGCTATGCCGATAGAGCCAAACGTATTGTCAATCACGCAGTTATTAATGAAGACCCCAATAATCGAATTATTAGAGAGTTGAGGGACGAAGTCGAACAGCTTAGGGAACAACTTATGAATGCCACACAACAAAGTGATCTTCAGGAAAGATTAATCGAATCTGAAAAGTTGATCCAATCAATGGAACAGACCTGGGAAGAGAAACTTAGGAAAACTGAAATTATACATCAGGAAAGACAACAAGCGTTAGAAAAGATGGGAATTTCTGTTCAGGGGTCGGGCATTAGAGTAGAAGAAGGAAAATATTATTTGGTTAACTTGAATGCTGACCCATCTCTTAATGAATTATTAGTCTATTATCTAAAAGAACGAACATTAATAGGTCGAAGCGATGCTCCCGTTGAACAAGACATACAGCTCTCTGGCATTGGAATAATGCCCGAACATTGCATTATTGAAATCAATAAATCTAATAATGAATTATTTATAATCCCTTCAGAAGGGGCGCGAACTTGTGTTAACGGTTCTGTTGTTAAAGAAAAGATACGATTACGAAATGGTGACCGTATATTATGGGGTAATAACCATTTTCTTAGACTCAACTGTCCTAAGAATATAACTAATGCTGAACAACAACAGCAAACACAAGAGAGACCAATGGATTACGAGTTCGCCAGAGAAGAACTTATGATGAAAGAAATGATTAACGATCCGATTCAGGGCGCTATGAAATCGCTTGAAATGCAACATGAATTGGATAAAAATAATGCTTTAGAAGAACAAAAGCAGATGTATGAAAAGCAGCTGAAAAAGTTGGCCAGTTTTCTGTCTCCGGGAACTCCTTATGCGCCCTATAGTTTGAATAATGTATT
This sequence comes from Camisia spinifer, assembly GCA_034694065.1. Taxonomy (NCBI): domain Eukaryota; kingdom Metazoa; phylum Arthropoda; class Arachnida; order Sarcoptiformes; family Camisiidae; genus Camisia; species Camisia spinifer. The sequence goes on along the minus strand of JAQFXV010001728.1, from coordinate 9,619 downwards.
TGATCCGTACGAACACAATAGGTTTGGCGGCTCGACAAACAACTTGACGAGTCCTAATAGTGTTGCCTCAAAAATGGAGAAATGGGCTCAAGAAAGGGATGAACTTTTCAAAAAGAGCTTAACAAAGTTGAGGGAAGATATAGTTCGCGCCAATACTATGGCATATGAGGCCAACCTTTTGGCCGATGAAATGGAAAAGTGTACTGAATTCAAAGTGACTCTACAAATACCTGCCGCTAATTTGAGCCCTAATCGAAGGCGTGGAGCCTTTGTCTCAGAGCCCGCTATATTAGTCAAACGTAAGAACAGAGCCTCACAGATCTGGTCAATGGAAAAGTTTGAGAACAACTTAATTGAAATGAGAGACTTATATCAGGAATGGAAAGATAGAGAAGATTCTCCTAATAATAACAACAACATTAGCGATGATTTGTCGCCTCTAAACGACCCATTCTATGAACTACAAGAAAATCATCATTTAATCGGTGTCGCGAATATATTCTTAGAAGTTCTGGTACACGATGTTATCCTTAATTATCACATCCCTATAATTAGCCAACAGGGAGAGGTTGCCGGACGACTACATATTGAATTTGGTCGCATTTCTGGTCATATCGGAGAACGAATGGCTGATGCCTCTCAGGAGACGAGTCAGTGCAGTACTAATGAAAATAATACCGAAACTGATAGCTCTTCAGCCAGAAATCAAATTGTAGTTCGAGTTTCAATAAAGACTGCGCGTGGACTTCCACTCTCTCTTTCAAACTTTGTTTTCTGTCAGTACTCTTTGTGGGGATTTCAAGACTCGATTGTCGTTCCGTCTTCTGTCGATTCTAACAATCATTTGAATACCAGACGAAATAATGATGAAAAAGAAGAATTGATTTTCCATTTCGATCATCAAAAAGACTTTGCAATTCCAATCACTGAAGAGTTTTTAGAACATTGTTCTGATGGCGCGCTTTCTATTGAAGTTTGGGGACATCGAGTTTCAGGTATCAGTCCATCAAACCCTGGATGGGGTGTCGCAGACGCACAGCTCAAGATGTGTCGATCACTCGCCGATCGTTGGGCTGAACTTAAACGCAAAATTGAACTCTGGGTTGAGATTCAAGAGCTTACAGAACAGGGAGAGTACAGTCCGGTCGAAGTTCAACCTAAAAATGATATCGAAACGGGAGGCGTTTATCAACTAAGACAAGGACAACAACGAAGAATGGCTGTTAGAGTAGTTCCTGTTCAAGATTCTGGAACATTACCTGTGATTTGTGAATCGATTAAATCATTAGCGATTGGATGTGTTTGTGTTAGATCTAAGTTACAAAAACCTCTTGATTCCTATCAAGAGCAAGATTTGACGACATTAAGGGAAAAGTGGACGGAAGCTCTTTCACGAAGAAGAGACTATTTGGACGATCAGATCAAGAAGTTAATCAATAAACAAAATAAATCTAAAGAAGACAATGAACGCGAACAAAGTCTCATCGATCAATGGGTCAGTTTAACTGAGGAACGGAATGCAGTCAACTGTCCGGCTCCGGGCTCGCAAATTCCCGGCGCACCCGATGATTGGGATCCGCCCTCAGGGATGGAAAATCATATACCAGTCATTTTTCTAGATCTCAATAGTAAGTCTCAACTCATTTCTCATTTCTTTACTGAGTTATGGCTTTTATCCTAACATTTATCAAAAATCTAATCACACTATAAAGTGATTCGTTTTCATATTAAACGTTATTTATCTAAACTATAAATTTATTATTTTTCCCCTAAATCTGAAAGCAAAGCATTAATAACACATACGATAAGTCTCATAATAGCACTGTTTTTATTATAAATTGTCTCAATTCTATCTTTCTCTTTATCGATTTTCAGCATAACTGGTGATAAAGATAGTGAATAAGCTCAAGTTTTCTCGATTTTTCGCTATATATACTCTACTTTTGTATTGTCAGCGCATTCAATATTATATAATTATAGAAATTACTTGCTTTGACTTTCGAAAGAGCTCGCGTTTTAATGCTTAATAAATAAAACCTATTAAACTCACAATAGTATGAATTATATAGTCTTTCAAGACTCGCATCAAAAATCTTCGCATTGAATTGTTTGCGTTTGATTGAAAAGTAGCCCAATTCTCGTGTTAAACAATTTTTCCTAACTTTAGTGATTGATTTATTAGTCAGAAACGTAAAACATTGAAAGCTGTGTTTACTCTCTAATTGGTATACAATATAATATATACAGTAAATGGTCATCAATTGAGACCTGAAAGCTTTGAAATCGTTATTTCAAAGTTATTTCATTAATCCTAATCTATTGAGTCTAATTGAGTCAGAGCTTTGCAATCGAATCACGAGGAAGTATAAAGTGATTACCTCAGCATTACTTCTATTTAAGACCAGAATATCTTGTTTTCCCAAACAAGGGTCACATTAATGCTTCGAATGCATTAAATTGTCTCTTCTTTCAACTCAATTGTCATTTCTCATGAGAAATGTCTGCACTTTTAATGTCAACGACTCGAAAGTTTCACTCAAATTATTATCAAAATTATGTAATTTTGATAATCATTCTGTGATTGACCTTTCGAGACGTTTCTTACTTTCAAGTTTTTCTTATTGTCCTCATTAGTCATTTCCTTTCTAGAGTTTCAGGAAAATATATGTTTAATTATCAAATATTGAGTTGTGATCAACAAATCTGATATCGATTCAAATGCAAAATTTAAGGCAGTTTTAAATAATTCAATTTGCAGTCAATCGAAATTTGAATTCTTTTGACCTATGAATTGATTTTTACTTCGCTTATCTGTTAATAAAATTCAAAGACATATTGAAATATGTAAAGGAAAGAACAGGATTTGTCAGAGAATAGATTGAATTATAAGCTCCAAAACAGAGTCTTCAAGTGGTGTATAATTGAAGTCATTCAGTTCTTTAATTGAATATATTATGATAGAAATAAAAGCTCTTATATAAGAAACAGACATTTGCATAAAGTTGATTGAAAACCCAATTGGTTCCAGAGATAAAAACAAATCATCAAAAATAATGAGAAAATAATCAATTTTCGTTAAGGATCTTATTAAGATTCATAATGATTTGCTATTATTCTCAATAACAATAATTCTCATCGTTTGAGGATTTGTTTAGTGGCTTAATAATGGTCGAGGTTTTGGGTTCAATGAAAACGGTAGAAACGCTCACATTGTTTAACTTTTTATTAAATTTCAGTTTCATCTCATAATTTCGGTCATTTAAACAATAGCTGTTCCATAACATTAAACTTAGATAAAAATCAGTGCATCAAATTTGGAGCAGTAATAAAAATGCCATTATTTTTGCGTAACTTTGACTACACGTATGCTAGCATTTAGTTATTTATGGGAAATATTTTCAATTAAAATATGTATTGCTATAAAATGGTTGAGACTTTTGACTAATAGATAGCAACTAAAAGTTGATTTTGGGTTCATGAGAGTTACCCTTAATTGAGTACATATTAAATGCATTGAATTTTGATTTTGCATTCATTAGAAGTTACCCTTAATTTCGATGTGATTTGCCTTAATTTCTTACATATGAAATACATTGAATTTTGTTTAATTAGCGGATGATATGAGCATTTCAAGTACAAGAGAGAATGAGATCGCGGGATGCAATTCAATACTGCCTAAAGAGCAATACGGAACTCAATTTTTCAATTTACCGATAGTTAGCTATTGCGAGAAAGACGTGAGCGCTGTAGCGGTTTGGGACTCATCAATGCATGACTCGATTCATCTGAATCGAGTGACACCACAGAATGAGCGCATTTATTTGATTCTTAAAGTATCGGTACGTCTCAGTCATCCGGCAGTTATGGATCTTGTATTGAGAAAAAGACTATCAATTAATGTATATAAAAAACAATCGTTAACGGGAAGATTCTTCAAGAAAATCGGACGCACAGACTGTCTAACGGCTAGTGGTGTTACTTATGAAATCGTTTCGTGTATTCCTAAAGCAAGTGAAGATCCAGAAGATCGCGAAACACTCGCTTTAATGGCAGCCTCTGGTGGAGACTTAACTACTTGTGACGGAGAAAGTTATATTGAAAAATATACTAAAGGCGTGTCTGCTGTCGAAAGCATTCTAGCGCTCGATCGACTTCGACAAGAAGTTGCAGCTAAAGAACTATTAGCTCGAAAGGGGAAATTCGGCACAACTACGAGTCAGGAAGCGTTGATACGTAAGACTGCGAGCGTTCCCAATATGGCTAATATGGCTTTCTTTAACTCTCCCATTGGTGGCAATAAATTAGAAAAATCTGATTCTTCTTTCGATTTGTCTTATATTACAAATACTGCTTATGAAGGATTCGATAGAATTAGACAAAAAGCTAATTCATTATTAGGTGGAAGTACAGCAACAGCTCCAACAATACCTACTATTGATGTTCAGATACCTGTCAATAGTTCAACGCCTACTTCTAAACCTACGACAATAAGTGATACATTGCCTCCAATTAGGAATTCAAGCGCAGGTATGGCTTAATTTAGCTTAACTTTCACTGTTTGGGTGTGTGATAGATTTCTAATTTAATTAATAATTGCTTAATTTGACTCATTTGTCATAACTATCTCTCTTTCGCTGTATTAATGCAGCCAATCGTCCAAATTTCTTGAACCTCAACTACAATCTCAATCTAGCGTTGAGGCAAACGTCTGGTAAAAGTATGCAATACTTACCTATTAATTGTTGTCTTTTTTACGTTTTTATGTTCTTCTATTTTGTTTTTCGTCAAACATAAGACCATAAATTGATGCTTAAGTGTAAGGGTTTTCGCATAAGCTTAAGATCTTATTCTGTTTCATTTGTTTGAAACTATTTAAATGAGTCAATTAATTAATGGTCTTATTGAAAGAGCGGTTTTAATTATTTAATTGTATTATAAATGAATTTTCATATAATTGTTTAATATAATTATATTTTTGCTGTATTGATAGCTTCATCGCTAGCTATTATAAGTCCTCATTCATCAAAACAAGTCAAACCTATGAAAACATTACTCGAAGAACACTCGACTCGAGAGGATCAACATTTATCAGAAGAAAGTGAAAGTGAAGAAAACGATGAAAACGATGAAAACGATGAAAACAATCAAAACAATCAAAACGATGAAAACGATGAAAACAATCAAAACAATCAAAACAATGCTATTGTTGAAGTCGATGACATAAATCTAGATTTAAATGAATCGAATGTTAATGAATCAGATGCAAACCATTTGAATGGCGAAGAAAGATGTGATATGAATGTAAAAGAAGACAATAATAACGTGGAGTCAATAGATAAAGAAGTAGTTTCAGTGAATAAAACTGAATCCTTAGTGAAAGTTGAAGTACTCGAGTCTCGAACTAATGAAAGTTTAGCAGAATTGGGAACACAAATAAAGACTAATATAGCGGGAACTCCAAGTGTTTTGTCGAGTGGTTATGGCTCACAAGCATTGACGAGTACACCGGCTTCTAGTGAAGACTCAATTTCATTGCATTCGGCAAATGTTAGCTGTGATGAGACGACTGCCAGTAATAATGATGTTTCTGTAATAGAAAAGTTGCCAAATAATCATATTGTTCACAAAAGTATAGAGACAAACGGCTTGAGTGCCAAAAATGATAGTGAACTCAATAAATTAGATGTTAATATAGAGGAAACAGTTGATGATAATTCAAAAATTAGTTCTGATAAGTCATGTCTGCAAAAGTCAAACAATAGTAATGATATTTCATCACAAGTGCCTAATAATTCATTATTAACAGTTGAAAATACGAGTGATATCGATAATGATAGCGTCAGTTCATATGATAGCAGAACTGATACCAATGCAAACAATGATTCCCAGCCATTGGCTTCAGTGCCAGAATGGCTTATCGTGGGAGAAAGTGTTCGAATTAGTCCCGAATCAAAGGTCGGTGTCGTCGCATATGTCGGTAAAACACATTTTGCTTCAGGTGTTTGGGTTGGAGTAGAATTAGACGCACCGACGGGTAAGAATGACGGATCAGTTAATGGAACCGTTTATTTCACGTGTAAACCTAAATATGGAATTTTTGTCAAACCTGAAAAATTAAAGATCGATCAAAGGGGACGACTTCTCAGGGCATCAAAAGCTTCTTATAATGAAGGTATTGATCATTTATTAACTAATTTATCGAATTATCTTATAATTAATTGATTTATCAATAATTTAGAGACATCTGCGATTGGGAACAATATGATAAACCAAAGTCAGCCCAAACTATATAAAGCCTCTAATGTTAAGTCTGCCAAAAGAATATAAATTAACAATTGCTGTAATCAAACAATAGGTATCAAATGCTCACAATGTTTAATAAGACTGAGACGTGAGATAATTATTTTGCATGATTTTCAGAAAAGTCTGAAATTATTAATCTTTTAAAAAATTCATACATTGCTTGACTTATTATTTAAAGCTTTTTAAAAAGTTCCTCAAAGGATATTTTGATTTAGATGTTTAGCTGAAAATTATTGGCCATTCATTGCATTATAAATACAGAAATGAATTATAACTTAATCACTGTTTAAATTAATGGCGTTATTATGTATATTGAGACCAATCTTTTCTTTCATTACACATAACTGTAATGATTTGACTTCAATTGTTATCATAAGTCAGCGAAATCATGACTTCCGTCTACACATTCTTCCACATTATTATTAGATATGATTTTGAATAAACTAATCCTTCAGAACGTGATATATTTAAACGAAGAGTAATCAACATTCCATTTAAGTTCTCATTGAATAAAATGATGGCATATGTGATAGTTATTATCCTAATCTATGTATCAATAAGTTTACTGTATATTCAGATAATGACTTTTGTTTTATTTTATTTAAATCGCAGAATAAGATTGTTTTTTATTCATACCTCACAAACATTTTTTTCTATAAAACAATTTTTAGAATATTTTATTTGGTAAGCATTGAGAGCACAATTCAAATAAGGAATCATTCCTTCTATTAATTCAATAGGATTTGATTCCAAACATTGATTCGTTTTGTTTTGAGTTTTGAAAAATCATTTAAATGTTTATTAATTTTATTTGTTTTCATTATTATAAGAAATACGAAAGTTTTATGTAATATATTGAATATGTTTTTGATTTTACTGTTTATTCAGTTAAGAGTTTAAAGAGTTTTAATTATCAGTAAATTTAATGATATTATTGTATCTGTTATTGGTTTATATATTGAATGCAATAAACATTTAAAATAATTGAAATGTAATAAACAATTTATGCAAAACTGAATCATTCAAAGTTTGATAATTGTATACATTTTTCATTCAAATAAAGTGCTCAACAAATGGATTGTAATGTAATTAATATGAAATTATTGAAAATTGAATAAATTGTATACATTGATAATGAGATCCTCTTAAGGTCGCGAAAATATTTCAAATTAATTCCACAAAAAGTACCCTTTTTAGATTCAAAAATGATGGAAAGCCGAGTCAAGTGGTGCCAAAAATACAAGAATTTTCCGTGGGATCGACTATGGGGTCAAACTAGACCAAAAAAATGACCCGAAAACATCCTCCAAGTTTTATGGTTTGGAGCGGTATAAGTCAAAGGGGAGCCACACCATTAAAAATAGCTAAAGGACCGATTAATGGTGAAAGTTATTGTCAGATTTTGGGGGAATGTCTAATTCCAACAATCAATATTCTCTATCCCGATGGATGGTATTTAGTTCAGGATAATTGTCGCGTCCATACTTCAAAGTATACAAGCTTTTATGCACTCAACTTATGATCGTATTCAAAGTTATTCAGACTTCTCTTCCACTGACATGTCTGACAGACTAGAGGGAGGCGAAGGTGTTCTCATTGTTTTATCGATTGTTAAACTATTAATAGTTCTGAAAAATTATTAAAAAATTAGTTTAAATGAAAAAAATTTGTAAATTTATTTAACTTACTCTTTAAACGTCTGAAACTCTTCGAAAGTGAAATTCTGGCCAAATGTAAGTGCTATTTGTCTGTAAAATAGCAAACATTTAAAACATTAAAATAATTATAATTAAAACTAATTTTAGATTTAAATCAATTGAATATAACTATTATTGAGAAAAAGTATAACTAAAATATTACTAATTATTTTTGATATTTAAAAATATAACTAATAAAAAGTTAGAGAATGTAATAAATAAATGACTGAAAAATGAATATAAAGTTAAGAATCGATAAATTAAATGAAGTGTTAAATATGAATAGTTTCCTCAGCATATATTTGAAAGATTGGAAAAGACAAATATTACCTGATTTGGTCCTCACGTCCATCAGGTGGAGAATCTCTTAAGTAACCCATAGCCATACTTAGAAGTGAATTTATATTAGCCAAAGAGACAGTCAAATAAACTTTATTTAGAACTTGTCTCTCCATTTCGTTAGCACTAAATCACAATTTCAGAAACAGAACACACTCTTATATACACAGTTTCATCAAAACATTTCAGTTCAATCAAAAATCAGCTTATTTTCAGTACTTGTGAGAAAAGTTAAACATCTTTTTAACTTTTCTCATAAGTACTCAAAATTAACTCGTTTTTCATTCAACTTAAATGTATTAATAAGTTATTTGTCAATTGAAAAGTTTATAAAAGATTGAGTCATATTATGTGACAAATCATTTGTTTTGAAAATATCTTTTAAAGCACATAAACGTCATATTTTTTAAAACACTTAAAATAACACTTAAAATAAGAGTATTTTTTATAATTTGAAATGAATTTAATATTAATATTAATAAATTTAAAACTATTATTTTTAACATTTATTTCATTTCAAGTCTTTATTCATAACAATTACTAATGAATGTTTAGTAACATTTCGTTTTAAAGTTAAGTAAAATCAAGATTTGAAAAATATGTGCAAAATTATTCTCAAAAATTGATTTGATTAATATTTATTAAACGATTGAAATAATTATAGAATAATAAAAGTAATTGAAACCTTTCATAAGCTTTATCTAATATCAATCCTTTTCTTCTAATCCGATTCATAATAGATTTTTTACATAAATTTGAATCATTATCTCTTTTATTTTTTTCATGCGATTTTGACTTTTTATTTTCAGTATTCGTAGAGTTCATTATTAAATAAATTTATTGATAATTGTCTTTATTTTTCAAATATTGATAATGACTATTAATTTCATTAAATTCAAAAAACTTAATTTGTTTATAAATTAATTATTATATAATAAATAAGTGTTTGTTTACTATTCAAACACATATGACATAAGACATGTGCATTGAATACATTATAACGTAATATAAATATTATGAAACTTGTGAAATGTTTGAAAACGTAGTTTATGTATAAATAGTATCGACACGTTTTCGTACAATTCATTTTCCTTTTCCTCTTAAAACTATGGCGAAAGCAATTTCAAAAAAGCGTAAAGTAATTAAATTTAATTAATTTAAAATAAACTGACAATTAATTTGATTAAAAAACTAGAAATAATGATAACTGATATATAAAATGTATTACAGTTTGTAAGCGATGGTATATTCAAAGCAGAATTGGATGAGTTTCTGCGGCG
>JAQFXV010001727.1:0-12451 GCA_034694065.1 Camisia spinifer | reverse complement strand
TCCTGGTCTGCCTCGTATTCCTGAATCTCCAGGACTGCCCGGATGACCCTTAAGGCCGGGTTCTCCTGGTCTTGAGCTGCCATCTCTTCCAGGATCTCCTTTCTGGCCTGGATAGCCGGGTAAACCGTCTTTTCCTGGCAAACCGGGTGGCGCTGCGGGTCCTTCATCTCCGCGGTCACCTTTTAAACCTTTTTCACCAGTAGGTCCGCGATAGTAAAACAGCTGATCCAGTGCTATCGGATCTCCTTTCTGTCCTTTTAATCCTTCATAACCATAATCTCCGTGTTGGCCTTTTAATCCGGGCAGACCTGGCAGTCCTGGCGATGCATTGATTGCGTCTCCGATTTCACCCTTAGATCCTGGGAAACCCGGTAATCCTTGTGTCCCCGGCCGTCCGGGTGGCCCTATATCTCCATAATCTCCTTGAATTCCTTTAGAGCCTGCAATGCCGTTAAGACCCGGTAAACCTCTTGATCCTTGCAGTCCATCATTGCCCGGTTGTCCGGGATAACCAGGATCCCCAGGTTCTCCTTTGGCTCCCGGAGGGAATCGTGGATAAATTAATTGTCCCGCTTCACCCTTTCGTCCAAATCTTCCCTGTTCTCCATTAGCACCCGGCAGACCATTGTATCCTTTGAGCCCATGAAGTCCTGGTAATCCTCGTTCCCCTTTCCGACCAGAATCTCCAATTTCTCCCATAAAACCGGGTCTTCCCGATAAACCGGGTCGTCCGTCATCCCCTCGATCTCCTTTATCTCCTAATCCACCGGGTGGACAAAAGCCGCAATCGTCCCCCCGGGGACCTGGATTTCCAGGCCTTCCATCTTCTCCATCATATCCCGGCAGACCGGGTTCTCCTGGATATCCTTGTAATCCAGGTTCTCCTTGTCTGCCTGGCTTTGGAACTCCTTGTCCAGGATATCCTTTGTCACCTGGAAACCCGGGTTCACCTCGAACCCCAGGCAATCCAGGTATGCCATCGAATCCGGGTCGACCGGGCACTCCATGCGGTCCAATCACATCCATCCCCGCTTCTCCCTGATCTCCGTACTGTCCCTGGAATCCTGGCTGTCCGGGCCGTCCTCTATATCCTGGAATTCCGGGAAAGCCATCCTCCCCTCGCTCTCCTTTGAATGAATATCCTTGTGGTCCGGGTTGGCCTTCAATTCCAGGACTACCCGATTGTCCGACAAGACCTCGATAACCAGTTGGACCAGGACTTCCAGGTTTACCGAATTGACCAGAAGGGCCGACATCTCCAGGATAGCCTTGAAGTCCAGGTGGACCGGGCGATGTCTCACCAATTGGTATGAGTTCACCTTTTGGTCCTTGAGGTCCCTGTGGTCCCGGTCTTCCATCAATTCCACCGTCTCCTCTCATACCTTTAAGTCCTGGTCTTCCATATTCTCCATCATATCCAGGCTCTCCTTTATATCCTTTATCACCAGAAGCACCGATAGAACCTGGTTTACCACGTTTACCACGCGGCCCGTCTTCACCCAAGTCTCCTTTTTGTCCCTGAGGTCCAGGAAAGCCTTTAATACCATCACCGCCTTTATTGCCACTTTTGCCTATATATCCTTTCGCTCCTTTTTCCCCTTTTTCTCCTTCTCTTCCTGTTGAACCAGGTCTTAACTCTATGAAATCATCCGAAGATGGGGGTCGACCCACATTCTCGTCAAGCTTTCCTGATGGTCCCTCATCTCCAGGGGCTCCTCTTTCTCCTTTCAATCCTTTTGGACCATAAGTAACATCACCTATTAATTAATAATATTTTGAAACTCTTGCAATCGACTATTTTGAATGACTAAAGTTTAAAATTCAAATTTTCGAATAAGTTTAGTTAATTCAGAAACAGAAATATTTTAATTATTCTCTAATCTTTTACATTTCATTTTAACCATTTTCTAAACGATAATAATAATTACTAATGTTTTACTTAAATTCTAATTTTATGAGTTTAAAAGTTCGATAAATTATTAAGAATTGTCATCAATAGATTTGAGTTTATTTAAGTATCGGATTATAAACTCAACAATAATTTATTATGATTGAGAATTACTTAATTAAAAGATGTCCCAAAATCTATAATTCAAATATTAATATCCAATCATAGCCTAAACAACCCAATCATAATTTCAATCATTTGACACAAACCATTTCGGAAGAGATAAAACATAACTATTAAAATATAATTAAACCTCTCTCTCCTCGCGGTCCTTCATCTCCCACTTGTCCTTTTGGTCCCTAAATGTTTAGCGAAAAATCAAAATAAACAAAATATATTTTTCATGTTTGGTTTAATTGAAAACTGACTTGAGGTCCAGGATATCCTCGAGAACCTTTCTCTCCATGAAAGCCAGGAGAGCCCGGTATACCTCTCAAACCAGATATTCCATCAACTCCTGGTTCTCCTTTTATTCCAACTGAATTTATACCTCCCTGTCCTATAATTAATACAATCAGTTTTGTGCTTAATATTGTAATCATACAATTGTAAACCTGGATCTCCCTATAATGAAACAAATTTCAATATTAACTTCAATGCAAATTTCTATAGTTTTCGGTAAAAACTGAGTCAAACATTTAAAATTGTGTCAACAAAATATTTTAAACAAAATCGTTTTAAATTTTGATAAATTATGCTTTTTTAAAAAGTCTGTTAAGTAAAACTCAACCAAACTTTTGACTAAATAAGAACATACTTTTGGTCCTTCAGACCCCGGACTGCCTGGTCTACCAGCTACTCCTTGATAACCAGGAGGACCAGGGTAACCCGGTCTACCATCAGTTCCTATCAAAATTATAATATGTAATAAATAACAATTGACAAATATTATTTCAACATTTTATAATGTGAAATAAACTATGTGTAATGAGCTTAAGTAATTTGAATTCAATAATTTTAATACCATTGCATCCGTCGAGACCGGCTGTTCCGAATTCTCCTTCTGAACCGGGCAGACCCTATTTCAACAAATTTGAATATTATTTTATTAGACAATCATTTCATTCATTAAATTCATACAGGAATTCCTGCCGGACCATTAAAACCGGGAACACCGATGTCACCTCTTATCCCTTTAATAGAGTATAAAATTAAATTAATTAAAAAACAATAATTCATTGTTTTGCTAAATGTGTTGCAAAAAACTTTTTCATTTCAAAAGTCTTTTCTGGCCTCAAATTTTGAGATGAATGATTTGAGTGTAATTTTCATTGAAATTTTTGTGGAAATAAGTAAAATCTTACAAAAATTGTTATTTGAATGAGATGTTTATTGAATACAATATTTGTGAGCCATTGAAGCCCATACAAAAAAGAATAAATTTTTATCATTGAGCTGAATGTAAAATATTTTTTTAAAAATTGATTTCTCACTCAACTGATGACCATCGGGAGTGGATATGTATATAGTAGTGAATGTCAAAGGGGAGATTGTTGCGAAGTCCACCCCTCTCAATATTCTTTCCCACAATAGCGCGACCAACACAATTTCTCAATTTATTTTATAATTGAATATTTAATATAATTTTAAACATTCAAATAGCAATTTTATGAGATTTTACATATTTTTACAAAAATTTCAAAGAAAATTAGACTCAAATCATTGATATCAAAATTTGCCGCTCAAATAGCCTGTAGTCTATTCTGGCGGTGACTAAATGCCGGTCGAATAGACAATGCGCTAAAAAGCTCAGAGTTTAAAAACTAATTTCAGTATTTATCAATAGTAAAAGTAAGATTGAGTTAGATCTTGAATAAATAAGAAAAGAAATATTATTTTCAATTATAAAGGTAGAGTACATTGCAAAAAGTTCAAGCACTCACATTCAAATTTCTTATCAAAGAATTTAAGATTTTTGATTTCTCTTTTTTACTTAACTATCTATATATGTTCTTGATTTTTGGTGCCTTTAAAATAGAATAGTTTTCTGCAGAAGTTCATTTCAATTTGCTCTTATATATTCTTTAAATTATACCTTTAGGTCCGAATTGACCCAAATCTCCTTCATCTCCTCGTTCACCTCTGGGCCCTGGAGGGCCTTCTGGTCCTAAAACACCCGGTAATCCTTGTGATCCTTGTAAGCCCGGTATGCCAGGATATCCCTAAATTTGTAATAATTCTGAATTAATAGACTTTAACTTACTTTTGAACACGCTTTAAATTGACAATATTATATAGAGTATATAATTGAGAATGTTTCTTTTTACACTACATTTCAAAAGTCATTAAAATACTCAAAATCTTTTTTAAATATAAATTTCCTTATACTATAATAGAGGTGCCGTATCTGTAAACTGACTCTAACCCTTCTCATCTTATAAAACACAAGTCATTTATATCAACGAAGAAATTCGTCTCTTCAGAATGCAAGGTTTTTATCGCATAAACGCTTTCTTCCTAATTATTTAATCATCTATTAATAAATGAATAAATAAGCGCTCTTGCGATCAATCAAACTATTGATAATTTTGTACTAATGAAAATATTGTAACCGGAATATTATTGGTAATTCCGCGACAATATCGGAAGGAAATCTCTAAATTATTAAAGTTCATCTAATAAATAATGAATAATGAAAATCACTCACAGGGAGTCCTTTATCTCCAGTACAAAAACATGGTTGAGTTATGCAGCCTTTACATGCCTGTAAAAAGAATATTATCATGTATTAAATTAAAGTATGGATTAGAATCAAACATTCAGGCAGATTAAATAAATTGAATCCATTAAACTTATTTTCGATGAGTACACATTTCGGGGTTTCCTCCGAACAGCAGATCGAACTCAACTTTTTATTAACTCAAAACAATATTTCATTTATCGTATATTCAATTGAATTTAAAGTATATGTGAATATGACTCTATGAATTTGTGGCTCTAAATATTAGGATGTAGTGATGAACAAAAGCTAGCTTCAAGCTCAGCATTTGTGAGATTTTTATATAGGATCATAACCAATGCAATCATACAAGGTAGTTATTCAATATTGAGCCTTCAATAAACTTATACACATCAGATTCTCTACTCTTTTAATAGTTTCTATTTATTTACAAACATTCTGAATGAAACAAATAAATTATATCTGTTATTAATTAGTTATTTGTATTTATAAATTGCTTCTTTTAAATTTATTATCTATAATATTTGAAATAAATAGTTTAAACTGAAAGAGTAGAGTTGTGCATAAGTTAAAGAAAGACTTATATTGAATAATTTTGGTGTATGAAATTCTCACATTTAAAGGAGAAGCTCAGCTCAAGCTTGAGCTCAATGTTCCATTTTGAAGCTCAACTCAATTTAAGCTCATTAAGGATCCAAGAATCATTTTCGTTTCATTTGATTGCAAAACAAGTGTCAATTAACAGTTCATATTGAATAAAAAAGATTAAAATTGTGTCTCTAAGGAGTAAAATCAGTCTTTCCAACCCTCACACATTTTTATCACAATCAATCTTAGTTATGGTTGAGACTCACCTAAAGACTGATGAAAGAAAGGCCAAAGTAATATTGATTAAATAATAAATTATTTGCTAATAATTTCAACCTAAATAAGTTTATTTATAAAATATTTTGTATTGAATAATCTTAATTAGTTATGAAATTTGATTTAAGTTTGATGTGATAGCATTCCATTTATTCTTTAGATCGAATATAAAAATAATAACAATAGCAGATATGACTGTAATAATAATTAGTCTCGAGAATTTCGATTTTATACGATTAATAACTTGAAAGCTGCGGTTGAAAATAGCTTATAATATCAATGCAGTATTTGATGCGAAATTCATAAGTGCAGAATCTTTTAATTCTGAGCTCTATATCGAAACTTCAACGAAAAATTGACAAAATTATACTTATCCTTAAATAACATATGACTTTATTCATACATAATATAGGAATCACTTACTGCCGCCTTTGCTTTTTGTACAGCGTTTAAGTTGATAACAGTTATTACAAAAAGTATAAAAACTAATTTAAAAAGTTTTTCTCTCATAATTTTTTTAAAGCATTTTCACACTACTTTGAAAATAGACAATAACTTATAAAAGCGTATAACTTGTAAACAATATTTAACTCTACAATTTAACAAAATAATTATACGATTTTACATTATATACTGTATATTATCTCTCACTTTGGGAATAAATATGTTGAAGAGCCTTATTATCACTGAAGCTCTTCACTTGACTCACACACACAGAACGGTAAAAGATATTTGAGTCTAAACCCCGGTCTGAGCCGATTCGCTTCTTTATGTTATGTAATTGGACGCATTCTTAGCCCAACACAAAATGTTGTGTAAAGTAGAACTGATTTCTCCCCTTTTAGATTACAAACAAGTGAAACTATGGAGAAAAAACAGATGAAAGAGGAAAACAATTTTGTGTTTATGAGATGCGTGTAAACATCCTTTGTAAGACTCTAAACAGACTAAACAAGGGCTAAAAGTCTTATTTCTTTAAGCCATTTATGCATCTTTACCTGAATACTATTCGGCCCAAAGAACTAAGAACTACATACTGTACTGCCTCAAAGCTATTTTTATCACGTGCGCCAAACTTAAAAGCCCTCCTTCTTCTTGGACCACATTTAGGTGCTCATACGCCTTAAAGTTTAGAATCGGGGAAAACAGACTGAAACCATCCTCTATGGATGGATTGCATGCGATGTGATGCTGGTTAGACTTATCGCTAGTACGAAAAGAGAAGCTTTTGGACACTTATTAAGTGCATTAAAGTCCATGTTTTAAGCTATTTTTGTTTATTTTTATATGTAAAATGAATATATCCACAAAAAATTTTCAATTTTATAGTGATAATTGTGAAGTTTTGCCTTAAATTTTATTCATATCCTTAACTTTGATTAAAGTTTCAATATTTCGCTTCCATTGAAACAGTTTTTATCTTATACTTGAAAGTTGATTGAGTTGAGTTTGAATCAGATTTATCGCATCTCTCACTTATTTAGAAAGTGATGTGCATTAACACTATAAGTTGGAGTTCTTCACATAAGTGACTTCATTGCCAAGACTTTGTGCTGCTATTGAAACGTCCGTACGCGGGATGCCCAACAGTTCTAAACTGAAAACTGCCCTCAGGGGAAAACTCGGGCAACTGGCGATTCCAAAACAATTGTTAAAGTTTTGTGCATTCAGTTCAGTCCAATGGTGAGTCCTTTACAGAAGACAGCTCTTTAGCAATGCCGAAAAGCATGGGTTATTTCAATGCATTACAAGCTCTTCTCAATAATCATTGTCAACAGTATGTGCGCACCTCTTTTTTACCTTAAATTCTCACCTGCATTAGTGTTCAATTCAAAATAATTCAGAGCAATCATGATTGTCATGAAATACTATAGATATCAATAGAATATTGTGAGAAATTTTAACATCAATTATTTTTAGTAACAATTTGATATCATATGTAATATGTACTGATGTTAAATACAATTTGATAGAAAAAATATAAATCTTTGAAAGTCAATGAAACTAGAAATATATTTAGCATAAAAGAATAGAGTTATTCGTATTTTTTGAGCCCCCACTGAGATGTCCCATTACATACATGAAACACACCCCCAAAAGAATATAAACTTAGAACATATACACAATGATAACAGTTAACTGGCAGAGACTGAACAACTGTAAATGCAGTAAATGCCCGAACGCTCGATTTCCTCAGAGAGAGTATGAGAGCATAGACACCGCGACTCCTGCAACTCAATTAAAAGAGGTTTTAAAAGAGGTTTTAAGCGCCAAAAGCTACTGATCTGACAAAATTATTTATTAATTAATAAT
Source organism: Camisia spinifer (assembly GCA_034694065.1). Lineage (NCBI taxonomy): Eukaryota > Metazoa > Arthropoda > Arachnida > Sarcoptiformes > Camisiidae > Camisia > Camisia spinifer. The sequence continues at coordinate 4,646 of JAQFXV010001727.1, read as the reverse complement.
TAATATTTTTCATGTTTAATTATTTAATCTTTTAGGTATTATTTTCTGTTTTTACTGCTCACGATAATCTCTTCCACTACAAACGCGGTAAATCATTGTTTATAATTAATTTATTACATGTTGAAAAACATCATTCAAACATTTTTAGTACGAGTAAAACATAGTAAAAGTGAGAGTGATAGTGATGTAGTCAACTTCGAGTGCATGAGTTTACAACCTTTTTGCTGAGAGATTAACGGTTTGCTCATAGCTATGAGAAAATTTATGTTCACATAAAAAATTGTCAAATTGTTTATCTCTTAGTAAAATGTTTTAACAATAGATTGATTTGTATTATATATCGTTATTATGATTAAACTTTCATCTGACTTAATGATAAAGAATAAGATTCTCGAATTCTAATGATAGACATGAATGGATTAATTGAACACTTATACAGAGCAACACTTATCTTTAGAAATAGCTGAGACCATACCCTATTATCATTATTTATAAATATTTGTAACTGCTTATCGAAAAATTACTCTTTAATCACAGTTAATTCCGACACTTCCCTAAAACCTCACTCGAATTTTAGCATACTTTCAATAATTTTTATTGAGTTAAGAAATTTGTCTTCAAAATAATTTTTTCCAATACTGTGAAAACTATTATATGAATATTGAAAACTAGAGGTTCTGAAAAATAGATTTGATAGAAACTCTTATCAGTTGTAGAAAAATTTGGAAGATATAATCTTGACCTTAACTGTCATTTTAAATTTTTAAATTTATATTGGATTTAAATGCATAGAATTATGATCTGTTTATTATCTCTTTTTTCAATTTAAAATCAGGGCTGAATTATTTGGTTTATGATTTTAATTAATAAGACTAAACAGTTATTTGCAATTTATTGATGAAAACGTGCTGAAAAATCAATCGATACGGAAAGTTATTTATCATTTGATATTATCAAACTATACAACGATAATATTTGATGAGAAGTAACTTTCCGTCTCGACTGAACTTTCAAACTATACAATAATAGTGTTTGGTTCAAAGTCTTTGAACAAATTGAAATCTTTTTTGTTTGAAAATCTACTTATTGAAAATATAAATCTAATTTTTCAAAATTCAATTTATGTTGTTAAATGTTATTAAAGAATTACTTATTAATATAATATATTATAGCAGATAATATAAACTACTAGTCCTTAAGACTTATTGATAAGGCTGTGAACTCAAACTTAAGATTATTGAATCCAATTCATAAGTTTGAAAGAACTTGATTAATAACCGATTATTGAAACGAAAGTTTGTGCTATCTTTTTGGGAGCAATAAATTTTTTCTTTCGAAAAAAATTCAGTTCTTTAGAGTAATTAATCTTTTTTATAAGTCATCTGAATCAAAGGATTGATCAATGTATTCAATTAAGAATATTTGAAGTTTAATATTGTGATCGACATGAAATGAGAGTTTAAAACAAATATTAATTATGCAAACACTTGTTTTGAAATTATCTTTAGAGATGATTTTCATTCATTTAATTATAGCCATTAAAAATCAAAATTCACAAAGAATATAATTGTTGAATCAATTTTTACTATGTGTAAAGATTTGAATCTTCAAGAGTTGTGGTCTCATTGAAAACATACCAAAGAGCGATCTAATCGGACCTTTAAAAACTCACTCTAAAGTGAAGTTTTTTTTCAAGAGGTTTATAAACTTATAGTTTAAACCAACAATTTTCGACATATCTTCTAATAATAAAAAGGAGACTAAATAAAGAGATTTTAATTAGTTATAAAGTTTAGTTGTATACAGATATTCAAATGGTAGAAATAGAAATAGACTCCCAAAACTTTACTCACTCTCCCCATGTAATCGTTTTTCAGCTCTTTTAACTTAGAGTAAGTTAAGCAAAATTATGCGTTTACTGCACTCCAAGCTCTGATCCATATATGGGGTTGTCTTATATATAGTTAAGTTATATCAATACGCTTTAGTTTCTTAAGATTTCCGAATATTATTTGTTTTATTTAAATAGAGATCCAAATCAATTTTATGTTAATGTTCTAATTATAAATTATGAGTTTATTGAAAGCAATGAAAATTGAGTTTTTATCAAATGTAAGAAAAAACTCAATGAGAGAATCAAATGTTCAAAAAATAGAATTGAAAAAATCCGTACAAACAGATTAAAAGATTCAATATAAGAGCTTGAAATGAGTTGTAATATAATATGAGAAAATATAATTTGAGTTATTTAAGACTACAACAAGATTGTTGTGTTCGTTTAGATATAAGGCTGATGAGGATGAAAAACGTTTAGTTTCTTAGTTTTACCCCAAAGTAGGGCTTTTGAAAGATTTATATCATGGAAAAGTGCATAAGTCTTCCAGAATAACATGTCAGGGGTCGAGTTAGACCCAAAGGTGTCAGACACAAAAACTGCTTTTTCGAAAGCACGACAATTTGAATGTATGACTCGACTGCAAAACTAGAAAACTACAAATTTTTCATTATGATCACACCCACATTCCAGACGGGCATTGAATAAATAAACACAACAAAACATAAACTATTTGCAAGTGAGCTATATTTAATACAGGTATTGCTTTAAGATGTCAAATTTCTTTAAATATTTATTGAGTAAACAATATGTCATAAAACAATTAATCATTTTTTATTTTCAACACTTCAAAGAAAAATTATAAGTTTGCGCATCAGTTCCTGTTAATAATCTGATTGACAGTCATTAGATTCGTATTTGTCTTGAATTTATTTTTTGATAATAGTTTGTATTTTTAAATGTTTATTCAATTGAAATTGCGTTTAATTACAAAAGAGTGACAAACTTGTAACAAAATTTGAGAAAAAGTTTTATTCTAAAATCGATTTAAATTTTTGATTGGCAGGTTTCAAAGCGTAAAAATTCGAAATTCATGTTTAAGTTTTATGAATGATAACTTTATAATTATGAATTGATTTTATAAATAATAAGTTATTTTTATTAACTTTGAATCCATAAAAAAGTAATTGTATTTTTGAAGCCAAAAGCAAGTCGTGCCAAAATTGAAATATTGTTGACGGAAATGACAATTTTTCAAAAGCTAAACTATTAAGCAGTCGAAAGAACACAAGTATAGAAAAATTTAGAAAAAATGCTTACAAAGTCGATTAAATAAGTTTATAAAGTTAAGCTCAGTTTGAAGTTTATTTAAATTAGTTTATGAGAAGTAGAAGTATTTTGTCTTAAATATTTAGATTGTGTTTAATGAATCTATATTTATAAACCAGCAAAAGTGAAACACTTTTCGTTATCTTAAATACTAAGACATTATTTCATTCTTCTTAAGCATTTTTTATTCTTTACAGTTTGAGTTATTTTAAGGCATTTAAGGCTATGGTATTATTTGAAATTTCACTGAAAAATTCAGAGAACTTGACAATAATAACAAAAATTGATGAATTTGAAAATATAAATGAGAATTGGAGTTGTAATTAAAAATTGGAAATAACTTTTTGATCCTATTTGGTTGATATGTTATGATAAGCAGAGCTAAATTTTAATGGATCCCGGAAACAGTTTTGTACTGATAAAAAAAGAGTACCAGCAGTCAGCACAATACTAATAAGAACATATTGCTTGTTTGATGCTTTTGGTTAACTATTCGAGTTGTTTATTTTGATAGAGTTCCAGGAAAAGAATTTTGCTCAACGATGCGCTTTTCAATTGACTTTTACTTTAGCGAAAATTTAGATATTGCACAAGTAGTGTGGCATTCATCACAGCTTCAAAAATTTAGTACAAATAAAGCATTTCATGAATTTGTCCTCGTCTTGAGCTGATAGCAACACAACTTCAATAACTAGTTTAATGGATTCTATAGATATCAGATTCTTGTTTAATGTCACTTTTCTTATTTTTTAGCTCATTAAATATTGTAATATTTTTCTCAATCAAAATAAATTCCCACTTTTCCTACAGATTATTTAGTTTGAAATGAAGCAGAATTAAAGAGTTGTTTGAATGAAATTCTCGTTATTATTAACTCAACTTCAAAACTAGGATTTCAGCTAAAAATTTCACTTCTTAGCTGAAAAAAAATTATTTAAAAGTCTAACGATTGACAGAAAGCACGAATTACTTATCTAAACAGTTAATTTCATGAGATTCAATACCAAATGCATATTTGCAAGAATGAAAAATTTACAGCATTTTATGACTTATCAAGTATTCTTCAAAATCTTTTTTATAGGGAAATTATAATTGAAAATTTTTGATTAGTTTTACTTATGAAAAACAAATAAACTCAAATCTTATTTCGATTTACAAATGCATAAATAGATTTTATTATAAATTATTTTTATAGAAAAGCTAAGAAAAGCTATTCATGTTCATCTCTTCAGTCACTGTTCTATTGAAGCTTTCTTTTCCTTCTTTTTCCTGCTCTAGTTATCAATGACTTAACTTTCATTTAGATATTGATGTTTTATTTTGTTAATCTTTCGACAGGGTTATAAACAAAGAGAGCTTATTAGGTTTCTTACTTTCACTTTCAAATATACACTAAACAACTTTTAAACCTTTTCTGAATATTATTTCATCAATATATCTTTCGTAATTTACAATTCAAATACAAAATAAAATGGGTTTAAAT